>JAOUZG010004146.1:5323692-5355990 GCA_026289955.1 Argiope argentata | reverse complement strand
TTCTAGTCTATGAAAGAAAATTAAAGAGATTCATATGTGACTATCATTTTAAAATATAAAAATGAAAGTTTTTTTTCTCCGGACCATCAATATTTTCTGTTGATGGAAATATTTTATTATTACAATACTGATAATCGATAAAATAACCTATTTCATTTGTATATTTCCGTCTATTTGCAATAACGCTTAAATTAAAACTTAATAAAAGTGAAATCACTCTCGAATTGAATTTTGTTAATATTATATTATTTTCTGGCTTATCCTCACTCGTGAAGCATTAAATCTTCAGAAAGCATTTAGATATTTCATTGCTTCTCTTTTCATTAATTTTTGCTTTATTTATTAATTAGAACTAAATTTCTAAGATGCTATTTTAATCAAACAAATAAGACAATTGTCAATTCAAAGACTTTCGGCAATCATTTCAGCTGGAGTAAAGTCATCTTTATTTCAGTATCGTTAATTATTAATTGTATAAATTAATGAACTAATCAGCTATTGAAAGCATAATTGCATTAAATTCAAACACATAATCAAAAGTTTGAATGTGATCTAATGTTTAAGTTCCTTATCCTGATATATTGTAGAGCTTAATATTATAGAATTTAATTATTATACATAAACTCAGATTTATGAAATTCAGAAGACCTCATTTAGTCAAATAACAATATTCATAGAGCAGTCAATAAAATCAGATTCCTTCTCGGATAAAAGAATGAAATTAATTAAGAAAACATATTCATTAATATATCCGGCTATCTTATAAATCGAAATCTATTTAAGTAAATTAAATGAAAGTGAGAAAATTGTATGTCAATCTTTCTGAATTAATAAAGATTTTAAAAATCAGGAGTAAATTGTTTTTTAAAATTTTAAAAAGGAATACTTTGGATTATACGTATCTAGTATCCTTGCAAATGCAAATCTTTTTGTTATTTCTATCTTAAAAGACACTTATACTTATTTGAGAGGACAAAATGAAATTATTTAATAAAATTTCTGTTATTGCACATGACTTAATAGCAGCAAATAAGTAATATTATAACTTTTAATGTAAACACATAACATTTCGTATTTTCATAGCAAACGAATGTCCTGCTAAAGAGAATAAAGTAGAGCTTTAATGAAGTCAATTCATGTTTCTTTTTACTTAATTTGATTTTTTTAAAAATTTAATACTAAAGTTATTTGTTTATTAATTTCCCCTTTTCTTAATAATGTTTATGTTTTTTCTTGCTGATACTTTAAACAATTTATGCTACAATTTGAATAACATTGCTTATTTTTATTTTATTTATTTATTTATTTTTTATCTAAAACTAAAGTAATTTATTCGTTTATTAATTTCTTCTTTTCATAATATTGTTTTTGTATTTCCTTACTGATACTTTTAATTTTTTTACTACATTCTGGAGCAAAACTGTTTTTTCTATTATTGTATTTTGAATTTTTATGAACGAATAAAAAAATAAATACATTTTGAAAAGTTAGCATTAAATTTGAGGGTTAAAATTATTTCTTATTATAATATAGTAAAAAAATAACACTTTGTTTTAAGAAGTGCCATATCTACCTTTTCCCACTCACATTTTTTAACTCAATCATTTCTTTCGTTTTTATATTGCTTTTCTCTTAAAAACATTATTTGCATGCTTATTTGACAAAAAATTGAAGTTTAAAACATTTTGCAGCAAATAAAGGTATCCTAGTAAGATGTCAAAAAATATCTATTAAATAACAAGATCAGTAAAAAATAAATTTTGAAAATTCTTTAAATTTTAAAATTTATAATTAGTTTTAGTTTAAATTTTCTTACTTATTTTCAAATAATTGATATCCTGGTTTTATGATAATTGATTTTCAAGGTTTTTTCCTTTGATATAAAATTTTAAAAACTGATTTCATATTTTTAGAAAAGTATCAGAAATAGAAATATTTTAACTTTTTTGATATAAAACTACCTTATAAAAAGTATATTTTACATTATATCTTTATTTTCTCCTGATATAAATGATAAATGGTTTTCTGAAAAAAGATTGAGCTTTGCAAAGCAGCATTTTCATTTTTTCTTGTGACTTCGTTTTTCTTATGGCAAACTTGTCAAAGAACGTTACTTTTCTGTATCCTTCAATAGTTGACAATCGTACTGATATACCATCCATTCTCATTATATATGAAATCTTTCACCTCATTCCGCAGTAACTGTTGTTCTAAGTTTTCAGAATAGTAATACGAATGAAATTGTAAGTGCATAATGCGATCAAATATCTTCAAATTTGCCTGCATCTTTTTCTTCTAAATAAGTTATAATAAATTGATGATTTGTTTTCCAAAAAGTTAAGACTTGCTTTATGAAAATTTCTACTTCTTTTTATATTTTGATCTAATTTATTTTTCTTTCTTTCTTCATGGTTTTTCTGATATCAGATCCTACGAATACTTCTCCGTGCAACTTTCCTTTGGATAAAATGGAACTATTCTCAAAGATATTTGAAACATTTTCATTATTTTGAAAATGTCTTAACACGTTGGCTTATAAGGTTTCATTTTATAGTAAACAGTGAAAGTTAAACCTTTTAAGGTGTAAACAAACTTTCCTATTGTATATTTTTGATTCCACATTTCTTCGATTCCATAGAAAAGCAAGTAAAACATACATGTCCCACAAAATCCGAAATGTTTATTGCCGTTTTTTTCATATAGCTACCACAAATATAATAGAAATAAGTCCTTCTTTGGAAACTATTACCCTTAACTGCAGTACAAACTAAAAGAAAAGAGCCCTTCTCAAAACTCAGAATTATCTATCTGTGTTTAAAATTGGCGTAAAAATGATATTGATGAGATAGTTGGAAAAATACCCGAAAATGGAAAAAGAATGAGGAAGGGAGTGGACAGAAATACAGATTGCTACAATAAGAAAGTGATCCATTTTTCAATAAGTTTCTCGGCTTTAAATATTGTTTCTAACAGACAGCCATTAAAAAAACCCTAGATAAATAATAGTATATTCTTTCTTATATCGAATTTATTTATAAGAAATTATTATTTAAAATGCAGGAATGTATTTAAAGATTTCATATTATACCGGGTGTCCAAAAAGTTCTCGTACTCCGAATTTAAAAAATTACTGTCCTTGATTTTTTTTCAAGTATATTAAATTTTGCTTTGCGAGTAATGAAACCATGAACATGCTTGAAGCTTTTTGCGACGATCGACTTATCTCAAAAAATCTTTGGCCACCTCAATCCCCTGATCTGACCATCTCGGACTTTTTTCTGTGGGGATATTTAAAGGACAAAGTTTATGAAGGTGATCCTCAAACAATAGATTATTTGGAAATCGCAATTACCCAAAGAATACAAGAAATCACTCCTAGCATGTTAAAACACGTTTAGAAAATCATACGCAAACGAGTTCAGCTTTGTCTCCAAGAAAGGGGTGGACATTTTGAACATTTATTATAAATATAAGTTCAGTATTTTTTCCTTGGTTATGCTAAAAGTGCTTTTTATCATTGGCATAAAAATAATTCTTTTTTTTTAAACCTATTGTTTTTGTAAAATAAATTTACAAATCATCAGTCCGGGAACTTTTTGGTCACCCTGTATTATAAAACTTCGTGTAAATTGAATATGTTACATCTGCGATTTATGATAAAACTGTAAATGATGAAATTTTTGTAGTAATTTACGTCCAAAACGTTGTCAAAAAACTTATAACTCAAAGACAGTTTTTTTTAATAACTCAGACCTACTTAACTATTTTTATAACATAAAAAAATTCTTTCGTCGCATAAAGTGCATGAAAAATCTTATTTTTTTTCTTAAATATTCGACTAAGTATCGGAATACAAAGTTTCTTGGTAATGCAATGAAAAGAAATTTTCGAAACTGAGAAATTGTATGTTTCTTTTTCAAACAATATACATATACATCAGAAATTTCGGGATATTTCTGCATTTTTTAATCTCTTTTCTAAATTATGTCTCTTTTTGAATCATCTTTTTTTTTTAAAATCCATGTTTGAATAAAATACAAAAAATGATTCTCTAGCACACTAAAATATGATAGTATTATATGTATAAACATATAAATGATCCTACAAATTTTACTGAATATAAAAATTTTGAATACATATTTCTGCAAAACTTCTTTTACAATGCATCACTTTTATTATGCTTATACAAAACCTTCTATTATCAAAGTGAGATTGCTCAATTTCATAATTTTAAGAAATGCTTTGAAGTAGGCAAACTAGAATTTTTCAGATAATTTCTCTTCTTGAAATAAAACTAGATGCTTAAAATTTTTAAACTTCATTGATTTAACCACACAGCAAGATTTGAAATATAATTCAAAAGCAGGATAAAATAAAAAGGAGCTCATTTTTGTAAATTTGAAATATTATTAAAATGATATTAGAAAAAAAAAAGATTTTTATAAGAACGACGAAGTCAAAATACACACTGGAACAATAACATTATTAGAAATTATTTACAAAATGATTTCTTTACAAGTTTTGAAATACTATTTCAAGCATTTTTGAAGGAAGCAGTCGAATAGTTGTAATGAAAAGAAAAAAATAACGCTTTTGGTATGTTATAAATATAAAATATACATGATTTTTTACTCCTCTGATTCTTTTTATTGCTATATAATGTAAAGATGAAACTTAAGAAGAGACTCCAATCAATCAGCAAAATTTGGGATATTTTTTCGTGTTTTTTTATAATTTCATACCAACTAATACTGTGAATAATTTATGTATCAAAATTGGAAATACTATATATTTCATAACGGTAAAATTCAAAATCAGGGAATCTGACTGAGGGAGGGAGGAATTATCGCATGAAAGCCATCAAAGTAAACAAAAGAAAAATACCACTCAGTAAATGTGATTGTTTTGAAATTTTTATTTAATTTCTTCTCCAAAAATGAATGCGTTTTTATGTTAAAAATAATTTAATTTTATAATAGGAATTGAGGAAAGAAAATAATACATAATAAATAATAAAAAAAGAAAATGCAAGTCAGAAATTTGCTTTCTTCATTTCATCGAAGAACTTTAAAGTTAAAAAACATTTATATAAAATCGAGTTCGAATTTCAAGTTAATAAATTACATAAGAATTTCTAGTCTATCTTGTTCAAACATTCCAAATTGTCTTGAAATATCAATGAAAAAGTACTTGTTAAAGTCCTTTTAAATTTTATCAAGTACTTAAATTTGAAAATTTTAAAACGAAGCTTTGAATGACAATTAAAAAACTATAAAAGTAGAAATTTTAACCATAACGTGTTATATATGCTATATCAATATACACATGTCAAAGCATAAAAAATATTCAATTATTTTCTCTATTTTAAAAATTTATATTCGTTTCTTAAAGACTTCATATTTTGAAAGAAGTAAAATTAAAAATAGATAATATAAAAAATTGACACTTTTGTTTTACAATTACAGGAGATTTTTTTTGCAATAAGTTAGTTTCCAGTGGTGATTTCTTTTCCATTCTTCAAAGGTCTTTGTTAAAATTTGTATTTATTTATTTTTGTGAAAAAAAATTAACTTGCTACCATGACTTTTAGTTGTAAAAAACAATGCTGTTTTTCTGGAAAAAACAAATTCCGATATTGTGAATCTTCAGTTAGCTAATTCTTTTTTTTCATTGATATTTTTCAAATTCCAGTAAGTAAAAAAATCTATACCGTTCAAAGGCAATTCTGATTTAAAAAAACACTGTTATTAGAAGTAATTTCTTCCTAAATAAATTCATGTAATAACTTTTTTTCAATTAGCTTTAGTTTTAACAGTTACTTTCAAGAGTATTAATTTTATTGAGAAAGAATACGAATTCTTATATTTGAGAATTATAATTTAGGAAATCTTTTGCATATCAGTATCTTAGTATTATAATTTCCAATAAAAAATCACGCTTAATATAAGAAAGTTTTCAAGATAGTCTGCATGTTGAATAAATCATTACTAAATCTGAACAAATGTTACTTTTTTTTTATTAGGCAATTTTCGGTTTATTGCAAGTCCAATTCCAAGTTGCAGAAAATACTCAAAACCGTACATAGTCGATTCTGATGAGGACGAAAAAGTAAGAGATGACTCTGTAATTTTGTCTATTCATATGTTGTGAAATACTTAAGAGCATCATCAAATACATTATTTCCAAGATGCTTATACAATATTATTCGGCACGTTCCAGTTATTGCGTAAACGAAAAGCGATAGGATTTGGGTAAAAGGAATGGATATGAAAGTGCTATACATTCTTAGTTTCTTTCTTGTTTTTACATGTTTTTGAAAGCTGTTTTACAGAAAGCCCAAATTTTTTTAATGAATTTTAATGAATTTACTTTTTTACAATGATTTTTGCTAAGATTTCTTTTTAGATTACTTACTTTTCCTACAAAGATATTTAAATCAACAAGAATGCTGTTTGTGTGTTACATTATCAAAGTTTGATTTTGATTTAAGTCCTTCCTTAAATTATTTTTCTTTTATTATTTGAGATTTAATGGATTTTTTTTCATGAATGATTTCCTGAAATTGCTTTCCTTATATATTTTGAAATTTAATAGAATTTTTTTCATGAAAGATTTTTTTAAAATTCTTTTCTTTTCTTTTAAGCAAGTTCAAATTTCGTTACAAAACTCTGTGTAAAAGCTTTTCCTTAATTGTATAAAACATACAGGCATGAACATATAAGATTAAATTGAAACAATTGTAACTTCTACACATAACATCCTAATCAGAAATTAGAAGTTAAGCAAAATTGTATTTTATTTCTCAACAATTTTAGGAATTACTTAAAAATTAAAGGTCGTATTCTCATCAAAGTGTGGTTGATTTCAAGTAATGTCATGGAATCGTTTAATCATGTTTAGTTTTCTCTTCAAACAACGGTATTTGTTCTTTTTCCTAATTAAGTAAATATTTCGACCTCAAACACTCATTTACTTTAGAAATTTTACAATATTTTTGAAGTTGCTGTTTGATTCGTATTGTAAGGTAATTTTGAAACTGTAGCGAATGTTGTTTGTATGATTGTCGTTCTTTTTTACAAACAGAACAATCAGAAAACTATTACTTATTTCTGTGCACAAAAAATGAGCTTGACGCTCCATTTTTAATTGTTTTCATCATTTGTATTATTAATGAAAATTTTGAATTAAAAAAAATTACGTAATATTAATTGTATTTGAAAATTTTTAGCAGTTTTATTTGTTTTGAAAAATTTCATTACATCTTATAACTGCATATAAAAATATATGTATTTCCCCAGTTATTTTAAGTATAATTAAAATGATTTCAAAACCAATAATTTATAAGCATGATGGCAATGAATGAACAAGAAAAGCAATCAAGAAATTCTGGAACAATCGAATCGTAATGGTGTTGTCAGTTTGAGAACCCTTAAGAATGAGCGCGTTCATTTTGTTTTGAGCATTCCAGAGATTTTAGAGCAAGATTCCGAAGTCTCAGTAGTTAGTTTAAATTCAAAATCTATTCTTAATATAAATTTATTATCATAATTAAGAGTGAAAATATTAAATGCTTTCTGAAAAATATTTTCACAAAACCTGTAGAAAGCCTTTAACTATGGAATTTCAGTATTTTTGTATTTATTTAAATTTATTATTTTGTATTTTAATTAAAAAATAGATTATTTCGTTATTCCCGAGTTTATTTTTCTTATTAAAATTATATATATATATATATATATATATATATATATATATATATATATATATATATAATGTTTTAAATTTCTGAAAATATTCTGAACATTTCAGCCTTACAATTTTCCTTTTGATTTTTCATAAAATCTTTCTGTAATGTCTTTTTTTATACGCATGCTTTTAATTCATATATTTTAACACGAATGTTAATTACTGTTACTTAAATTACATTTTAAATTCTATAACTTATTTTGATTTTCCCTAAGTACCATTGAATTCGACTTAGTGCTTGCATATATTTGATATTGTATTTATAGTTTTATGAATCCCTTGAAATTATATGAGTGTTGTAAATAAAGTCACAGATTGCAAAATTAGGATTACATCAGGAAAAAATTTGTTTGTTAAATCCAGTTTAATAAATATGAGATTCTAAATTTAGTCATATATATTATTTTTCAATGATTTTAATTATAAATAATGATTCATTATCTCAAAGTTTTTCGAAAGATTCACTGCTTTTGATTGATTACAAAATGTTAACAGAAAATATGCAATAATGATATGAATGCATGCAGGACAATTGTATAGATATAATCCAAAGTAAAAAACACGCACGTTTGTTATTAGAAGAATAGAATTAGATTTAAAATAATTAACAAAATTTTGCTTTTATTTGCTTGTTATCTTTGACTATATGCTTTATAATCATTTAGTACATTATTATATTCCACAATATATATTTAATATGAAATTTTTGAAATATATTTCAGAATTTGCTGTCTTTTTCTTTTTATTAATGCCTAAAGCAACATGGTTTCGTGATAGAAAATAATATAATATGCCACACAATTGCAAAATATTAGATGACCAAACATTTAATAATTGCAATGCAGATGGAAGTACATGACCTTTTACGCATATTTATAACCTGAATACATAAATTTGGGGAATCTCAAATCAATGTTTGATTGCAATGACCTTGTTTTGGACCCATTTCAAACGATTAACATGAAATTGAATTATACGTCCACAGCTTCCGTAGAACGCTCTCCCCATCCCGTGGTTTAAGCTAGCCGCAACACTGACTGCCACCTATCGTGGCGCGGGGAAACTACAGACTCAACGGTGGTTGCGCTTTTCAGGGTAAAAAAACGTTTTTACATGTTAACAGTCGTTCAGCTCAATGCTAACATATATCTTTGTATCTAAAGGGAGTGTTTATTTAAAAATATATTACTGCACAGATGATATCGTGCAAAATTTAAATCTCGTTCAAATTTTGCCTATTCTTCCCACAGAACATGGGTTTGTGAGTCAACATCAGAATTCCGTTTATTTTGAAACGGATGCGAACATTTCGGTAAATGTCTGCATAAAATTAGCTAGTAAATAACAAACATCCTTGATCTTGTACACGATTGTGTAAAACGCGACAACATTCATCGAAACGACTATGTTTCTACGAATTTTACACTCTTATATCGAACAGCCATATCTAGTCTGTGAGGTGTAGTAGACGATAAATAGTAGAAAACAACAGTTAAAATGTTTGTTGTCTGTCTAAAATAGTTATCTCCGACTCAGAAGGCGCTTGATTTTGTGTGAGACAAAGATATACGATTTTGTTGTTTTCTTTAACGTATGTGGTTGTATAGTTTGCAGACCTACCAGATGTTAACTTAAACAAATAATATTACACCATGTGTATCTTAAAATGAATTTAATATATTTTCAAGGGAATATGGTTACTCAGCGAAGATATTAAAGCTGTGCACTCTTTACTTTGATAAAGGTGAATCAAACTCAACATATTAAACTTGACTTAACTTTAAGATTTCACAACATTTTGTTTACCTGTTGCATTAAGTGAAAGTCAGTGCTTGTCGCTTAACTTATTAAATTGTTTGATATCTCTTCTTTGCTTACATTATTCTTTTTATTATTTGAAATGTAAGATAAGAGAAATTTTTCAGCAGGTTGAATATTTACTTATAATATGTCTCAAAATGCATCGTTATAAATCTGATAGATAGGCGATACGGAAAAGTTCAACATAGGCCAATAACCTCTCTAATCTAATGGAAAGATTTGAAAAAATTCCGGAACAGGTGAAGAACCCCTTTCAGAACCCCTTTCTGAGAACTGGGGCGTAGAGAAGGAATGGGAATACAAAAGGGGTGTCTTAAAGAAGGCGAGGGGCCATTTTTTTCTTTGACGTCTTGAACCCTTAACCTAACAAGGAAGTATCTGCAGGTATAGGTTATTGAACTTTCTTTCTAAGAAATATATCTTCATAAGAAAATTTTCAATTAATATGGTTTCATGGTACGGCTGGTGAATCTTTGAAAATCAATTAGAGAAACATTCAGAAACTACAGTATGAAAAATAATGGAGTTTTCGATAATTCAAGAAGATTCTATTAAAAATTTCTTGAAGATTTAAATGCAGCCTCTTTTTTTTCTTTTCAAAATTCAGCATTGCATTTGTCTGTGACTCCCTTAAATATATTAATATTTTTTACATCCAAAATATTATTAAAGCTTTATTCTTAAATCAGCTAAATCTTTAAAGCATTGATTTGACGCTATTAAACATAAAAAATAAAACAATGTAGAAATATTTAATATCTATGTATTTTTAGTTCGGATGAAGAAACTTGAATAAGCGTTATTAAAAAAAATACAAGAATATTTCGTACACGACTTTTCATTCTTCATATATTTTGAACTGAAAACTATCTATAAAATTCCAAAATTTAAAGCACATATAAATCTAATAAATTCAATAGAGTTTAATATTTTTTCATTACAATGAAATAATTATAAAACTCTTCATCATTTCATCTAAAAACAAGCTATTGTTTCTAATCATTTCATCTAAAATAACTTGTTGTTACAATTTTTATATGACATGACATTTCTAAAGAATTGGTTTTTAAATAGCACACTCAAGGCTAGTATTATAAGAATTATTGATTATCAATTCGCTTTTATGGATAAATAAAATTATAAATGTTTTTTTTTCTTCAATATATTGTCAAAAGGCGACCCAAAGTATCGTTATTGCAGATCAAACTTTTAAGATATAGATTTGTATTCACTTATAACTTGTGCATAACTTTTTGGTTTCTAGATTCATAATATTATTTTATAAGTATTTTTAAATTCTGAAAAAAAAAATTTCGCAAATTAATAATAATGCGTTTTTATATTTTTTGTTTCATATTTAAAAAGTTCCTTCTAACAAAATTGAGAATATTTTTATGATTTTCCTGACTCTACATTTCTCAAATGAAAAAAACAAAAATCAAGAGCAGAATATAAAATATTATCGGATCGAAAAACTCAAACTTCCCTCATTACATCTTAATGTAGAGAATAATACATAAATTTAAAGAATTTTTACTATATTAAATAATCATTTTTATATTTATATATTAGATTGGCAAATAAAAAACAATTTTAAGTGAATTTCATTTTATTTAATTAAAACAATGAGTGTTGCCAAAAACAAAAATATCGTAACATTGAAAAAATACGAAATAACTCGTACAACAATGTCTAACATTTGTTCATGAATTTATTTACTTCATTCTTTATATACTTTACAAATCTTGTATTCCTTGCCATAAATGAGTTAATCAAAGATATGATTGTGGAAGCGCTTGTTTATCTCCAAATCAACGTCGCGAATTCTAACTAATGAAATATGAGTTAACTCTGAATTCAAGATATTTCTGAAATACATAATTACTTAGTACAGTTAATACTTCTTAAATAATTAATTAATTCTTCTTAGAGCCGTAATTTCATATGTTCCAATAATAAAGGTTATTCCCAATCAACTATTGTCATTTGATCTGCAGCATTTAAGTATGGGAGTTGACCATATATATTTAATCTAATATTTTCATTTGAAATTTTTTCGAAAAACACTTTGGTTCGACTCCTTCCTCTGAATTCTGAGTCCCTTCAGGGATAATGAATTATAGGCTCAGTAACAAAATAATTTCTTGACTATTAGAAACATGAGCTTCATCTAATTAAAAACTAAGTTAAAAATGCTTTGAAAACTGTTATCATCTTACACGGTCGTTAGTAGAAAACAAATGTATAATCTACCTACAGCAAAATTCCCATAAATGGAGTAAAAATTTATATTTTCGAATTGTTAATGTCAATTTAATAAATGAAGTGTGTAGTTAAACTTAAAAACGATTAAAATTCGAATTTCTCCCAGCCAACTAATAAGCTTACCTTAAAAGAAAATAAGAGTTTAAATTTCAATTCTAATTTTATTTATATAAAGCTCACTTTTAAATTTGTGTACATATATTATGTCTCAATAGAATTAAAAGTTACACGTTAATTTCTGTCACAGCACAAGTTTTATGTAATATAAAAGGATATTACAAAATATTATTACTGCTATAAAAATAAAGTGGCATTCAAAATATTCATGAAAAATCAATTTTAATGCTCTATAGTTTCCATTCAAGCGCTTTCTTAAGTCTTAAAAGCGAAAAATATATGAAAGGTTGGATTTTTTTATTGAAATCTCTTACTAGTTGATAATAAATATGGACAATTATTATTTTAATTAACTAAACTACTTCGTTAATTTCAATTTAATATGTTAAAAAATAACGGATGACCAAAACTAATTATTTTAAATTAAATGCGTACAGAATTTTGTTAGGTTAAATTATTATATAAAATGCAAAAATTGAAAAAAAAATGTTGAAAATACTTTAAATTAAAATCAGTGAACAAGGTGGAAAATTTTAATAATAATAAGATGTATAAATAAATTATGCGATTTTAAAAATTATTGCTATCATAAGATTAAAATCAGCTAAAATTCACAATTTTATTTGTTGCTATGTGGATGTTTGTGCCCTGATTATGAACATTTGAATGTTGTTTATTCGTTGCATTTCAAGAAGTTCATAAGGTTTTTTTTTTCAATCTCTTAGAGAAGGTCCATTTAACTTAAAGTATTAGTTTATTGTATTAAAATTTGAAATATATATATATATGGGTACACAAAATTTCATGAAATCAATCACCATAACAGCAAACTACTTTTGCTCTTACTGTTTATATGGAATCGCCTAACTAAATATAAATAACTAAAAAAAGGGTTAATAATAACTAATTATTCTGAATTTTTTGCCCGAAAAATTATTATTACTTCAGAACTTAATTTTGTAGCAAAATCTGAGTATTACTTCTCATGAAATCATAAATATTTCAGAGTAAAGTAATTTCGTTTAATTATGACTTTGGTTATATGCTCTCATCTATAAAAACTAATACTTCTAAAGTCGGAGTATATATATAATAGTGTAAGATAAAAATTTTAGTAAATATATAATTTGCTGGAAAAAAATTAATATAATTTCCTCTTAATTACATTACGGCTATATTACTGAAAATCAATGACAAACATTTATGAATTCATCCATTAAAAAAATTCTAATTATCGAGATAACAAGCAGGCGTGATATTAGAAAGTGATTCGAAAATTTAAGTAAAATGAAATGTAAGTGTTAAGTCCTTAAATGCACCTATTCGTTAACCTCCTAAAATGATTACAAGTAAAACCTCTCAACCACGAGTTTATTTACTGCTAAAAGAGCTCCACTTTCATTAACGAGTGAGGATAGCTGAAGAGTGAAAAATTGCTTTACAGCAACAAACTCTTCAAGAAACGTGTCGATGATAGAAAAATTGATTATGCTGATTATAAACACTAAAGGTTCATCAATAAAAGGTTTAATTAAAGACTTGTGTTCGTAAAAGGAAAATTTTAAATATCATTTTCTTAAAAATGCCAGATTGTTCGTTTCAGTTTTTTAATTACTAAAACATTCTTATTCATTATAATAATAATAAAAAAAAACCTTTGGAAAATGTTCTGAATTTTAGAAATTTCGAAATAACATTATTCATAATAATTTTTTTTTTGGAAAATGCTTTACGCTTTACTAAATAATTAACATTTCCATAATAAAATATGATACATTTATTAAATTCGTTTATAAAATATTGACATTAACTTTTACAAGCTATTAGTAATGTATAACAAAGAGATTAGTAAATAATAACAGTGGATTAAATGTAGAATATTTCTATTTGCAACGAATATATATTGCATGAATGAGTTACATTATTAAATCATTACATCTAGGCTTATTTTTGATTATATTTCCATATTATCATACTTATTTCACAATTAATAAAAGATATTTTAGTTTTATTCTAGCATATAAAGAAAAGTTAATGCTTTTGTCGTTAAAGGAAATGATCTGCAATAACAAATCATCTTTATAATCAAGAAATAATCAAATCTATTTCAAATGAATTCAAGTTTCTTTATGTCACAAAATTTTAAAACTTTCCTTTTATTCAGCAAAAATAAAGAATATTTGTACTTTTAGATTTCAGATTATTAAATCATTCTTTAATTTCATAATTGGTATTAAATTTTGAGTAAATTGCACATAAATACATTATTAGTAAAGATTTATTACTCATTCTACACAATGAATCATTTTTCTTTTTGCTAATTAATAAATTTTGAATGAACTAATCTACACATCATTAATAGCATTTAACAATAACATATATCAAATAGTTGCATTAAGATTTTTTTTCATTTTAAAGGTAATATTTCTCTATTATGTATAAAAATTGGATATCTGCAATTAATTATAAATATATATTTCTGTCACTGTAGAATCAGTCATTTCAAAATTATATCACTTGTTTTTATTTTTGTTCAACTTCAAATTCCTTTCAGCAATAATGTGAGAATCAGTTAAAATGAAATTTCCAAATAAACTTTTGTTTATAAAGCTTATAAACAATATATTAATGTTTCATGCAACATGAAACAACAAGAGACTTTATAGCGAATACAAATTTTCTGCGAAAACAGCATTTTAAAAATCGAGCAGAAAAATATTTTTTTCTTCACAATTAGTCTTAACAGGATTGCTCATAATGAAATAAACAGTAATTGTTAATATTTGTTAATTGTCGCGCCTGAACTGCATGCTCCATGCATGTTGAGAAAAATATAAAACTGTCTGGATTTTATTTTAATGCCTAAATAATTAGAAAAGAACTGCAATCGTACAGAAACAAAGCATCTCAAGTTACAGCTTCCATTTTCAGCAATAGTAGGACTCAGGACTTTGTAAATATGAACTAAATGCGCGCTTCATTCGATTCAGAAGTATAGATGCTATTGGAATGCTTGGAAGCGGTGTATAGTTTGTATTATAGAAATATAAGCTCTACAAGCTAGTCTTTTCTTCTGAAAAGTAATAAAGACTCCGATTTCTCTAGTTTATCTCTTCATTGTGCTTTTATCTTTGAATGCATCGATAAAGCTCCTAACGCAACTTTGAATGGTGAAGCTTTATTTGCTAAAAGAAGTAAATAGATACTATTCATTTACAACGAAAACTCTTTTTGGCGAAGCACTATAATTAAGGTTCGCGCGAGAAAAATTCTAAAGGGTGCAGAACAACGTCGAGCGAACATTACAAGTCACAAAGAGTTTTTCCGTTCCCTAAATTTACGATCTCCCTTTAGAAGCTTAAAATAAACATTCGCTTCTAGATATACACAAACTCTGGAAAACTTTTCCCCAGCAACTATTTAGTTCTAGGGAAAAAGTAATTACCGCAATTTTGGGAGCGTGCTAGCCACTCCGCGTGGGTTCCTATTAATTATTAGCCAAAGCAACCAAAAGCAGCGAGAGATAATGAATTTTTCAAAAACATAAAATGACGCAAACCGACGAAAAATCCATTCATTTTTGCATTCTCTTGCCCAATCAAAACTCAGCCAACTGCGCAGCACCCAACAACCAACGGCCCTGGTTGGCGGCTGCTCTTTATGCTTGTGAAACGAAAGGAAAAAAAACTTTTTCTCGCTCTCCAAGCAAGCATCCCCCCCGTCCTCATTGCTCTTCTTTCCTCCCCCCCTCGGATCGATCCGAAGGGGAGGGGGGAACAAGCGAAGCCGAAGAGCAGAGGAAGGTTCTTTTTTTACCGTCATCCATTGGGATGCAGTCGGAAGGAGAGGATGCAGGTCTCTCTCTTTCTGCTGTTTCTTCCTTCCTCCCTCCCCCTAACTCTGCACTAATGTCCCCCCCCTCTTGACTGATATTTACACAGATCGTTTATTTCTCTATCCCCTTCCTCCCCACTTACCTGTGTCCAAAATGATAAGAAACAGATCCTCTTCACGGCACGAAAAAGATGCGGGCCGAATAGGGAGACGCCATTTTGTCCATCGCCTCAATCTTGAATCGACGCGCACGCCGGTACGCAGTCGGGCCTTTTAGGATCTTTTCGATCCTTTCTCGAGCCGAGAGTTTGCTATTTCAAGCAACAAGAATAAAATATACCCGGAACGCATAAAAGATCCGAAATATTTAGTTAATTTCAATCCCCAAAACGATAAGTTAATAAGGTTTTCTTTTTATTCCCCTTTTTCGATCCTCTTTAAAAAGTTCTTGTTTGTCAAAAGTTTTTTTTCTCATTTTCTTCAATCGGGAGAAAAGTGATAAATAAAAGAATGCAATCAAAAATTATATGAAGATATTTTTATGAGAAATAATATCGAATAATAAAACATTCCGATGTTACTGTCCCAAACTGAAAACTCAACCTTTTCTGGTCACCTTTTTTTGTTGTTGTTGTTGCGTTAGGTTTTTTTTCCTTTGATAAAAAAAATTTTTTTTTGTTGCCAAATTTTTCCCCTTAGTTACTTCCAGTTTTTCTAAAATAGTATTCTTATGGGAAAAAATCGAAAACCTGAGAAGCAAAAAACGATGGGAAGTGACTTTTTTCGTGGAATTTTTTTAGTCTCTAAAAAAGTCGCTGGCGTTTGGAAAGTAGAAACTTACCTTGGCGCATATGATGCTGCCAAACCCTGGGATCCCTGCCGCCCGGCCCTCTTCTCCGTGGTTCGTTGGTCATCTTTATAGGTCGTCGAGTGTCCACACAAAAGAGCGCTCACTGCTTGCTACTCCGCAGACCAGTGACCAAATGCCGGTCCGCAGCTGAGAGCGGTGGGAGAGAGGTGGAGGGGGGTGGGCAGGGGTCGCTCGCTGGCCAATGTGACGCGCGCCCAAACTTCAGCCAGGTGAAGCGCTCGGCCACACCAAGTGCTTCACTTCTTCCATAGACCCACGGTCACACGTTCACAACAAGGGACACGGAGGGAAATCTTTTACTACATGTATCCGTTTTTTTTCCTTAATTATAATATTTTAATTATATATAATTTATTTTGTTTTGGCCGATTTTTATACCTTTAGATTTCTTTATTTAAATAACTGATAACATCCTTTTTATGATGGGATAAGTTTTATAGAAATTAAGTATCTTTTTTTTTTCAGATGATGGATTCATTTGTATTATTTTGAAATATTTTTAAGTAATTTTTTGATGATGCAAAAACTCATTAATATTTAGAAATTGTTCAGAATAATAGTATTACATCACTGTATTTATCAGTAAGTTTTTACTTTTTGCATATTCCTATGGCAATTCCTTATGAATTTTTTCCCCAGCTTCATTTTGTTGAATATTTCTTTTGAATAAGTTTAAATAATTCAGTAAATAATCTTATTTTATTGTATTTTTTCCCATCAAGTATTCAATAAGTTGTTATACATATGAAGCACATCATTTTTTATAAATCAAAATTTTCCCAAGAAGTTTGATAGCGTTTGTATCAAAATATTCCTTTACATTTTTCTAACACTTTTTTCCGTTATTGCTATTAATTCATTTTTTTTGTTGTTACTTCCAGCAAAACTTGCCAAGTTTAAAATGAGTAAATTATCGTTTATTCTCTATATCAGTTTTTTTATTATACCATTTATCATTCAGATTCGTATATTTTGAATTTTGCAGCATGAATTTTTTATATTTATGGAGAAATACTCTTTTTTTTCTTTCAAAAACGTTCTTTATATGGGGTTTATATTTTTCAATTTTTTTAAATTCATCTTTGTGGTATTTTTTTCTTGTAATGTTGTATCTTAAATATTATCAGTATATCATCAAGCAATTGCATTAAGTAGAGCGTGTACATATTTTTTAAGACATATTTTAATTTTACGATGTTTTTTGAAACTTTAATCATCGCTTCGTTTTACTTTGTTTTAACTTTCAATCATTCTAAAGTTTTTAACATATTCAATGTTTGCTATTAAAACATATATTTCAACCTATTCTTTTTGGCTCCTAAAGCCGATTTTTTAAATTTTTTTTATCTATCATTCTAGATTATTTTTTAAGAGTAAAATAACCTCATCAATCCCAACAATTTTTTACTTCTTAAATGAATGCATACCGTAAATGAATGCATACAAAGTATCCGCGTTTCAACTTTTCGCAAAGTGCTCATGCGCAAAGCAATTAAAACTTTTCATTGCTGTAAATGTTTGTTCTCAAGGCTGAATTAAACAATATCAAAACCTTAATGACTGAATACATATTTATTTTCTTAAATTCTTTTTTAATAGCTAGCTAGAAAATGGTTAGTTATCAAAGCAAAAGAATTATCGGATATGTTTTCCTATTAAAAAATAATTTTAAAAACTATGCTGTATTCCATTTCCAATAATGAAATTCCTAAATTTGACATTAAAAAAAAGTTATTAACAGGAAAAAAGGAATTTAAAGATTATAACGCATTCCTTAAAAGAATTAATTAATTAAAAGTTATTTTTTATCATATTAAAACTATAACAGAATATTAACCCAGCCTTAGTATCTGACCAAAATAACTACATCTGTTTGTTTCATAACGGAAAAAAAAATCTTTATTATTTAGAAGAAAAAGTTCAAAAAAGATGGCGCCTGTTTCCCATTGTCGGTTTCATTTCCTGAGATAAAGAAAAACAAAGATTAGTGATTTATCAACCAGAGGGCGCTGTTTACAGTCCTTTTCTCTATCGATCTCCTTCTTGCTCTTCTCTTGGGTTAGGGGACGGGAGAAGGAGAGCGCTCAAAGGGACGATGCCGGATCAAAAGAAAAACTCTTCTCTCCTTTTCTTGACGTTTTCGCTCCCGCCCACTTATTTGATTGAGTAGATGAAGGGAATGGGGAGGGGGGAATTGGAGTGTTTGGCGCTACTGGCACAGAAAGGCGTCCGCCAAACGAACGCCGCTTAAGCGATAAACGCCGTTTTCTCGCCTATGAGAGCAAAAGTTATTTGTATAATAGCGGACTGTCTGTAAACAATTATTAGCAGATATTAGTAGGAAAGGAATTTATTAAAACTCATTAAATTTCAGTAGTGTTAATCTGTCTCTAATTAACGTAATATTAAGAAAAAGTAAGGAGTAAAGTGAATTAAATATAATTCACAAATCTTTATTTTAAAATGAATATCAACCGGTTTGAATGCAATACTGGGTTTTGAAGCTGTTTATGCTGTCTTCAATCTTTTTTTCCCATTGAGGAATACTTACTGTAATATATTTTGTTCTGTACAATAATTTAAAATTTTAAAGGAAAATAATTTTGTAATGGAAAATTGGCGAATTCTCGGGAAAAGATTGATATTTTGATTTTTTTTGCTTTATAGAGTTTAATATTCTGATCAATGAATTACATGCCTCAATTTATTACTGGTAAAAAATCCCCCTACAAAGATTTAATGATAAAATCAAGTTTATTCAAATGAGGAGAATTCCTTCCTTCACTAAGAATATTATTTAATTTCCATTTTAGATAAAAAGAATACCTGTAATTAAATAACTCAAATTTGTAGAAAATACATTGCTAAGTTTGTTTTTGAAATTATTTCAATTTTTCAAATGCTTTTATTTCACCGCAGAATGATGAGAACAATCTGATTATCTAATTTTCTTATTTGCGTCATAAAAATTTGTTACATACTAAATGTTAATTTTTAAAATTTAAGTAGTGTTAATTGAAAACATAAGAGTATATATTGCAAAATAATATTGAGTGTATATTTGAGCGTATATTATTAAGAAAGTAAGAGTGTATATTGAGTGTATATTTGAAAACAAAAATATACATGTTGAGCCCTGCTTTTATATGGGAGGTTTATATTTAACTTTTATAAATCGATAAATCAAATATGCTTATTTCAATAAGCTGTTTATGCTTATATAATAATATTTGTCATGTATACTTAAATCCCATATGTTTGTTTAATTATATAGGTTATATATGCTTACGTAATTTTTCAGAAGCTTTAAATTTCGTATATTTATATAAAAGTAAAATCCTTTTGTCAGAAAAAATTCGAAAAATTAAACAAATGTTTTAGGCTGATCAGCGAACTATAATTTATATTTTCATTAAGTCCCAACAATTTTTGATGAAGCTGTTTCATGCATCGAAAAATGCTTTTTCTAACCTCACACATAAAATTAAGTTATGCTTAGACGTCATCATGTAATTCAAAAATTTCTTAAAAACCTGAGCGCATCAAATGTTTTATGGATTCTTAGCTAAAATGCAAAATTATATCGCATTTTCGAGCCAAAATATCTGTACCTAGTTAATTTAAGAGAGAAAACTGGATCCTCAAAAGTTTAAGAGTTAACTTGATTTATTATTCGTCGTAATTTCCAGAGCTTCTGTATTTTCTCATTACATTTCTGTATAACAATATTATGGGCAAATACAATTGCTATATTATTTGGCCACAATATTTTTATTTTACTGCACATAAACTGGTATATTATTTGGCCATAACTGTTTTTCCTGAAATATTTCTTTTCAGTAAGAACAGTTTTAGCTATGTTAGTATGAACTAATGTGATGGAAAAGTTTGAATTTTCATATTATAAATGTTAATGTGAATAAAAGTGTACTTCACCAAATTTCAATGAATTTTTTGTTCTCAATTCGTTGAAAAAAATAAAATGTTAAAATTTTGTCTGCGATTCAGTTGACAATTTTTTGCAATGTATCCGGTGAAATAAATCGCAGATTATTTCAAAATACCTTTATTTTTAGGTATAACTGTAAATTAGAGCAATTCAATAAATGCTTTTGAAGTATTTTACAATTCTCATACATTTGAAGTTGCGATTGATTTTAAATTTTAATTATAACGTATTCAAAGAATTTTTTCCCACTCTCAGGTAGTAAGATAATAAATAAAATCAAACTTTTAAAGTTAAACAGATTTATTATAGCAAAATTTTTCGGATTATTTAAGTTATTAAATAAAGAAATTCAAATGGCAGTTAGAATATAAAATAATTTGCAATTATATTTTATTAACTTTAGTTTTTGACTTATCTTATTGTTTAAAGAAATTAAATTTAGAATAAAATCTACAGTTCATTTCTAAAGTAAAAAAATAATATTTAAAATCGAATCTGATTATTATTACACAATGACATTCTGGTTAAAAGAAAGAAAAAAAGCTGAAGGATAAATTGAAGAAATATGTATACCCAATTTTAACATGCATTTTTTGTAAGAGACAAACCGAAACAATCTTAAGATACAAATTTTTAGTGTTAGTTAAAGAGTACCTTTTACGATTATTGTCGCAAAATTAATAATATTTTTCATAATAGAATTTCAAATCTGTTGATTCAAATATACCATTTATTTCACCGAAACATTTTTCAGCAAATTGTATATTTTTATCAGATGCTTTTCAATCAAATGTAAGGTAATTTACAAAAATTGCATGAAGTTCTGGATAAATAGAATTTTTATATACTGATTGATCCTGAATTTTCTTTTCTTCTAGGATTTTTTTTTAAATTACTAAATGAATAAATTTAATTAAAGTTGGGTAAGAATAATGAAGTGAATGATCTGGAAATTTTTTTAAAAATATTAACATGTATAAAATTTAAATCAAAAGAATAAATATTGCTTAAGCTCCCTATTTTCTTATAGTATATTAATTTTTTAAAAAAGTGTGGCAGTTCAAAAGAATTTTAAAAGCGTTAAAAGATACCCAAAATTTAAAAAGGTCTGCATAAATAAGCGTTAATTTCTCCGATAACAATAACCTATAACTCCAGAAACTAACAAAATCATTTCATTGCTTTAAAGTGAATTTAATTTCAATTAAATTTCTGAGGGAGTTATTAAATAAACAGAAACCTGCATCATAAAAAAACCCTGGGGATGAAATATTAAGGATTTCTAGGGTTAAAGCTATAGTTTAAAATAAATTTTTATATTTAAATGATGACGAATTATTAAATAATACCTGAAGTAATCATTGCAGAAATCAGTTAATGAAAAGATCTCTTTATTTAGTAATCGCAGGCTTTTAAACTTACTTCAGTCACGCATCTTAAAAGCATAATACTTTTAAATGCATTAAAGTTAAACACAAATACCTACGTACTGTTAATGTATCTCTTTGCAGCTTATGTTATTTCCATTACCAAATAAGGTACTTGTGTGGGATGGAAAAATCTAAAGTTAAGCCTGTCCATTAGAGTTAATAATTTCTCGTTATTTTAAGATTTTACTAGGCCAACCCTATTTTATAATCATATTATAGGCTTATGTATCATTCTGTAATTGTGAACTGGTCACTAGTGTAGGTGGCAAAGCAATATCAAATGGGATGTCAATGAGGTCTATGTTGTTATTCAAACAGATGGTTCTTTTACTCCACTTTGTTAATTACAAAGGCGTATTACTTTTAAGAATGCCGACGCATTTCCTCTTTGAGAAAATCTCTTTTGAAGTTCGTATCAAAATATGTCAATTAACTGGATAGTACAACCGCTTACCAAATTACAGTACAATGTAACTTATATTTGATTCATTTTATTACAAAGCGCTGTTAATTTTTCAAATAAATTATAATTTAAATTTTTATTTCATTCCACAGCAATTTAAAGCGAATATTTTTTTTAAATTAGCGCTGAACAGTTCCTGCATAATACTAAGATTCCATTTTAAAATCCTCCAAATTTCAGTGTAAAATTATAGAATGGTTATATACTGTCATTATAAAATAAGAGAATAATATTTTATTGCCAAAAAGATTGTTTGGGAACTTATATATTTTTGCATCTATCTGAAATCTCCAAGTTCAAGAAAAAGAGCCATTAATAAAGATAATAGTGACGTTGAAATTATCCTGATTAATTATAAAAACATTAAGCATGTTTAGGGTTTTTAACATTTTAAATGTAACCTATAATGTAAAATGAGCATTCCTTTTTAATCAAAAAGCCATTCTTTATCATCTTTTTAAATGAAAGTTTAACTGCTTATTGTAACAAAGATAATTTTTTTGTCTTATTTATCGAACAGATAATATTAATTGGATGAAAGCTGTAAGTACTGTATTTTCAAACATTTAATTTCGTTTTTAATTACTCTTTTAGAATTAATATTTTGATTAATGAATGAACTAAAAATAATTTATTTATATGCAAAAAATAATTTTCTCCTCGGCATCTTCCAATCTTGTCTTTATATAATTTATTCTTCATTAGCATGTTCTATATAATATTTAATAATGGAGTGAAGATCTAACAGAGAATTAAATAGAATTATGAAATATACTGAAGAGGGACAACAATTGAATTTGTTACAGTTATTAAAATCTAAAGTATCGAAACATGCTGTAGCAGCGAAAAGTTCCAGCACATGTGCTTTTGAAAAAAATAATTTGCTAATCTGATTCGTAAATGCATTTCAGATTCATAACAGAAGATGAACAAATCAGCAGAAAACATTATTTCGAAACAGTTTTGTCTCATCATAAATTCAATTTGTCAGTGGAAAAACTGAATTTTTTCGAGACTATTCATATATCGACAAATTTTTATAAAGTATTTTCTCAAGTCTTGAAATTTATCATACATATATATATATATTGAAAAATCGTTTACATTAACTGAAACTATTTTATTTTTTTTTTATTTATTCGAAAAATTACTTGCTTTAAGCAATGATTAAGAAGCTCCCAAAATATTTCAAATGCTTAAGGTTGAGTTCAAGCAACACTTTAGCTTCATTTATGATAAAATGTTGCTTGAACTTAGATTAACTATTTAGAGTAAAAAAAACCTTCTGATTAAAATAAATTTGTCAATGTTGGTTCAGTTCTACTGACTTTGATTTATATCGTCTTGGGGGTAAAAAATTTGGTTTAATTGTTTCATACACTAAATGGAGCGATAGATGAACTCTCGATTTAGTTCCTTTTTAGATTTACTCAATATTTCAAACACCAATTGCATTCTTTATAAAAATTATACGTTAAGAATTTTTTACTTAAATTTATAAATAAAAGGAGAATATAAAACGAAAGCCACTATGATCTCTCATATCTTGTTTTTGGAAGCAATTTTTCAGTTTTTATTGGTTACATCTAATGTCTGGTATGCCTTCCATTACGTTTATGAAAATTTTTTAAAATTGAATAAATCAAATGTAAACGGAATATTTCTCAATAATTAAGAAATATTTATTGTAAAAAATACTATTGCTTACTGAACTGTATTATGTTATTGATTTTTAAATGTAAGATAAATTCAGTAGATTAAATGGGCTCTGAAACTTAATTCTAGAAAGCTGAATATGCGGAACTATATTTAAAAAGCGTTTGTCTTCGTTTATTACTTCTACAATATTTTGAAATATATAAATGTCATTAATTTTTCAACCGAAATTCATATGCATTAGTAAAGATTTCGGTTTTCATTTGATAGAGAATATCAACTAAAAGATAAACGCCATTCTTACACTGTAGATAAAGTATAGGTTAAATTCGAGTGGATGTATACATTTATCATTATGACATAGAATTGAGTCATATTTCATATCACACAAATATCATTGTTAAGAAAATTTTAAAAATACTTTATCGGTATTTTATATAACTTCAATGATTTAGTGGATTGAGCAAAGCTTAAGTGAGAATATGTCTGTCGCAAATACGGACCAAAAGAGGAGGGGAAAAAAAGGATGTATTGACTGAAGCTCGACAAAGACAATCCTTTTAGTCCCATCGTATCTACTTGAAGACAAATTTCCCTCTAAACCTACGATCGTTGACAGAAGCACCAATTCCTCTCCAGTACTATTACAATCTCTTTTGTAAAGTCAACTGCGCATTTATTATACCTCTAGTTGGTTAGATAAGTTGGGTGAATGAATACCGGGGCATCCATCTTCCTTGAGTGAGTGAAAAAAGTATCGAAAGGTAGAGTGCTGAAGATGAATGTAGCTCCTTCGCAGGGTTATTGAAATACCGATTGTCGATTGGCGTCCACAAGATTGTGAAAAGGAGACAGGCCTTATTAAATTGCAAGCTTTCTACAGGAAGGAAGCGACGCCGTTTCTTGCGCTATCGTAGACGATTTTAGCCGACTTGACAGCTGTCAAATTGGCGTCTCCCGCATCGTTCTTTAATAAGGGCTCACGATCATGAGAACAAATAAAGGGTGGGGGGCACCATTCTTCTAATTATTAAATAAAATGTACCAAATTGCTTATATTCTTTATTGAAGATGGCTAAGATTTGATTTGCTGAGCCTCTACTTGTCAGAAGTGCAGAGAACCCTTTCTCTAGTACGTGTCAGGAGATTAATGGTTAACAAATATTCGTAATAAGTGCCTCACGAATCGCTGCTATAAGATGCATGCTCAGATGGCTTCCATCTGTCGAAGAAACTTAGACGTTTAATAAAGATAAAACAAGGACTCGAAGGTTGAGAATTTTGGCGTCCTAGATTCTCTGCTGCTGCATTTCTTTTCGATGAGCCTGCCAGGTTCATTAATAGCAATCACTGATATGAGATTGAAAGAAGAGTTGCTGCTGCTTCAAAAGAGATAGCTGTCGCCTCTCGACTGCAGATGAATTATTTAAAAGCAGTCGCGATGGTATTGGGTGACGTTATGAAAAATAATTTTGATTGAAAACAAGTGCATTTGCCAAATTGTTCCTCTCTTCATTACTGGAATTAAAAAGTTATTGAAAAGGAGTTTGTAAAATTAGGAAACAATCATCCTTTAATTGTTTTCATTTTATAAGATATCTGGATAATCGTGTAGATTCATTCAGATGAAAAATTTAATCTAGAATTATGTAGAAAAATGAAATGGTTAAAAATGTATAAGAACAAGTGGCAAAGAAAAAAAAATCAATCAGAAATATGTATAGAAAAAATACAATTTATTTGTATCTTTTTATGACTCCAATACAATATCATTTATTTTCGAAATTTTTTCTTAAGTAGGCTTTTTTTGTACACCAAATTTCTATAATATTTTCGAAATAAGTTTCTTCCACTATTCAACGGCCCCACATTAAACCAGTTACTGTTCTTTTGACATAATTTTATATTTTCTCTATAATAGATCTAAAGAAATAACATGTTGAAAAATACCGACTTTATTTATAAAGGAACAAGTGCTTGTTTAACAGCTGTTATAAATAATTTTGCTCTTTTACAACATCTTTCCATTTTAGAATTTTTAAATTTAAGTTATTAGCAGTCAGTCAATGCATGATATATTCAGGAAAATTATTTTTTAAATGAAAAAATCAAGAAAGAAATTAGCTCGACATTACTCCATTGTTCTGGTTTATGATATATATTTTTGCTTTTTTTCCATTAGATCTGAATAATCCAGTTGTTTCGAAATGAATATTTTTCCGATGCAGAAGAGCATTTGAATAAATGAATTTTAATCTAGCAATTAATGTTCTTTATAAAATAATTTTAATTAAAAATCAATTTGAGAATTAATTTTTTAACAATTATTTTTCAGCATTTCTTATTCTGATCCAAATAGAACTAAATGTACATTTTGTGTAAAATAAAATACCGCATGATGTAATATTATACTTGAAAAGTCTTTCTTCTTTTCAAAAAAATATTCACCCATTTAAATATATTTGCTTTAAAAGAAAAATATTTAAAAATCGGTGGTAATAATCAGCACTTTAATCGCAGATACCAAATGAATATTGTCTGCATTGGACTTCAAAATTAAGATAATTTCCATTTTCTCATTTCATGTTGTCCTAGGAACACTATAATTAGACTGGTATACAGGTCGAAGTATTTCAAAAAATATTAATTCAACAATTTGGTGCATATGCTTGATTGTGAATGAGATTCACCAGTATAGAAAGATCTAAAACTGGTATTTTAGCATCGATGTAAAAAAGAAAATTAGCAATTGATTGATAATGTGATCCATTCTTACGATTATATAATTCTCACTGCATGAATTCTTATTGAAAATAATGTCTATAAATCCTTGTAATAGTTGGTTCCACTGTCCCAGCAATGCCATTTTCAGGTCCTAGATAATTCTGTGAGAGTAAGATGAGTTGAGGTTATCCTTCCTTGAAAGGTCCTGATGTACTCTGTGGGATTTTATCCTTTTTGTAATACTGCTATCTATTCGGTGATTATCCTCACTTTCTAGAAATTACTCCACCAGATGAACATTATGCAGGCTGCCGCTGTCATCCATAAAAAAGGGAAATCCGGACCAACGACTCCCCTGAAAAGAAAAACACAAAATTCTAAGATTCCATTCATTTATCTCACAGCCGCCACAGAGTCTGTGAAAGACGTGGCATCTGTACTCTCATCGAACATGATGACTGGCCAGATCACAACCTCCGCTGAGATAGTAATGTCTTGCACGGATGTTGGAAGACAGGTAAGGGATTCTTGGTTCTCTCTAGATGATCGTACATCAAGAATCAACCAAGGTCTCTTATCAGGATCTGAAAGGAGCGGAAGAGTCTGCCAGAAGAACTCATATACAATCTCATTTCTAGGGAGAATTAATGTTAAGGGAATTGTACTATTGTAAGAATAAATTCCGTATTTTAAAAAGTTTCGAGAAGTTTGATATTTTAGCCTCAATTTTAAATCTTTCGGGGCTAATAATAATGTGAGAGTACCATGAAAGTTCTTGTTGTGTTTAATATCATTCCATCCAGTTTACATATGCAATTTCATTAACGTATGCCAAATAGATCAATAAATAATTGAACCAATGTAAAAATACTCTTAATTTTCACTGCCAATGTATTGTTAAAAATCTAGTCTCATTAATCATTTCAAAAAAGTAAGTCCAATAACTCATTTTTTAAAGCTTAGAAAGATTTTGAAAGATTGAAAGTTTTTTTTTGCAAGAGTTTTAATGCGTTATTTAAGATAAAAAGACACCCAATTTAATTTTTGATTGACAAATCTGTGTTATTCTGCAAATTTTCGTGATACGACGTGTACTCTTTGCTTTGAAATTAAGCCGAAATTGCGCATGAGTGAAATGCTTTCATGCAGAACTTCTCTTGAGAAAGAGAGCAAGATTTATGTTAAAACAAGAATATATTCATGAATTATTCCATACAGTAAGTTTAAGTACAAATTAATAATTAAGAATATCCAAGGCGGGTTTAGTGAAAGATGTACAGTAAATTCTTCTCTTACAGTCTCATCATCTCTAAATATGCTTCAGTCTCGTTGCTTGACTCCAAAATATTAAAAACTATTCTCTGTATTTCAGAAAATCCATGTAAATTGATTCGTCTCTCGCGTATTAATTAAAGCACTTTATTGTATAGCCCTCGAAGAATTGTCTACAAAGCCTTGGATTCTGTAATATCTTGGAACTAAGATAAAATTAGAAAACAAGTGAACATCACAGTCATCTGACTGAAATTTCTTCCTAACCATCTTTGTGTAACTTCAGTATGTAACGTCCATCGAGGAAGTCAATCAAACTGTATAGTAATAAATCAAAGCTTCGTGAGTTTTATTTAACAATACTTACATATTTAATTTTTACTAATGTGATTTTTAAAGAAAGTGAAGGCTATTTTCATTTAATTATGATCGTGATTCAATGTTTTAAAAATTCTGAATTATATGTTGAAAAGAATTAGCAATAAATATTCAATTTATAATATTGTACATTTGAAGAGGTATGGGAAGAATGAAAATATGTACTAATAATATGTTAAAAAGCGAGACCAATTCTATAATATGTTACTGTGATTTTTTTCCAAGCCTAAGATATTCGAGAAATCGCTTAGGCTTAAGTTTATTTCTTAATCAGTTTTAAAATTTTTTGAATTAGCTAAAAAATTATAAAACCAGTGATGAGATTTAACGATCTGAGCTAATTATAGATAAATTAATCTATAATATTAATCTATCAGGAAATGGAAAATAAATTTGATAAAGCTTCAGAATCATTTATTAAAAACTTTTTAAGTATCATTAAAATATTGAATGCAAAAATAGTTAAAGAGTAAAGAGATTAATCATAGTAAAAATTTCCAGATTCGCAATAATTGAATAAAAAAATACAATATTCCAGAAAAGTTATTTTTATCTACGCAATATAAAATAAAAATAAAATTCCTTGTATTGAATAATAATATATAAAAAATATTTTTAAAAAAGAATTTTTTTATTTTGCATACATTTACAGTGAAATTAAAACAATATCCCGTTTCGTTTTATAAACAGATAATAAATATACAAATATTTCTAAAACATTTTATAAACAGATAATAAATAACTTCTTTTATGCCACTATTCTCCTTGAGACGAATTTCTTATTTAAAGACAACCTAAAAAAACCCGCAGATTTTTAAAATACATTTTTTTAGAAAAAAAATCCCTTAATTAAAAATAAGCATTAAAAATATATTGAGTGCAATTTTCTAAATATAAAAGCACCATTGGTAATTATATTTGTGTAACAAGGGGATATAATTGATCTCGTATTCAGAAATGAACTAAATTTAAAAATTATGTTTTATAACGCAATGCAGAAAATTTGGCATTAAAAATGTTAAGCGGAATTTTAACTCAGTAATACATGTACAGAGGTTCTAAAAGCCCTTAAAATTCATTTTCTTGTTATCTGCGTTTTTTTTTAAATTGAATTGTGAATGATCGCTTTTTTTTCTATCTGTCAGGGCTAGTAAATTTCTCTGAAACAAAGATATTTGAAGACAACATGTTTGAAAAGAGATCAAATGCTTTCTTTTGGGGAATATTCAGATATAAATTTATTGAAATAATAAATATATTAATTAAATTATTTAATTATTATTGAGGAGTATTAGTTTAATGGAAATAGTAGTAAATCTCAACTTAAACGTAGATTGAAGAAAAATCTGATGTTTAATTATAAACGTAAATATACATAATATAGAGCAATCGACTGTATTTTTAAAAAGTGCACTTGTTCTAAAAATTGAATCTCACAAAAGGAGGTGGAATTTTTAAATAACTATTGAACCTGTCTTTTTCATGCAATGGTCAGCCTGAAATAATAATGATAGAGATGAAATCATAGAAACAAAGCTTTCTACATAGTCTCTTGTCAAAGGATATACGAATATAATCCGTTTGTTCAACCTATGGGGATTAATGCTGTGTCCAGTAAAAGGTCAGTGGATCAATATTATAATATTCTACGCCTCCATGGATTCAGAATGGGTATGTAAACTAAGCTCCAACAGATACTCCACGGAAATTCGAATAAATCTTTGCTGTAAAAACACTGATATTGTTGTACATCACATTAATTAATTACAGATTCAAATTACGAACTGTTTAGATCATTTTGTTGCAATAGATAGTGATTAAACATTACCCATACCCAATGCCTATGTTTTTAAAAAATGTAGTAATTCTAACATAGTAAGGTAAAAATCGCAAAGAATGATATATTTTCGCTTATTGACTTTTAAATAGTACCTGTCATTACATCAAAAATAAATATCCTCTTTATAAAATGTCCACTCTACTGGAGGACTAATTACTAATTTCTAAACTGTTATAGATAAGCATGTAATTCCAGTAGAGAAAGTGCTTTAAATATAAGAGAGAATTTTATTTTATCTAATTTCGATCGATAAATGAGAAAATATTACAGAACTGTGAGAAAATTTTACGAATCTAATTTCTTAATACTCTCCTCGAGTTCTATTAACTACAGTAAATAGTTTCTGTCACTCTAACATTAATAAGAAGAAAATTTCGCTCTTCTGTTACTCAAATTATTCAATCTTTGAATTTTCACTGTTTTAGGGCAATTTTAGAAGATTTAAATAACTGCCTGTGGCAAAAATCATCCAATGAATGAACTTTTCCACTTAGCCTTTTATTAGGTTGAATTAATAAAAAAAACAAAGTTTCATCTCTCGGTCAATTTTGATAGTGGTAGAATGGATTTTTTTGTGATTTAAATTATTAATATGCAAATAATATTTTATTACAGATAACTAATTGGACGGGGAAACTCTATAATTATATTTTGAAGAATTTTTCCAATTATAACTAAATGCATATCTGTAAAATTTTAAAAATTAGCTATTTGGTTGCGATTTACCGTGTTAAAGTGAATGTGTTCTTCATAATTCTATTATGTTCTAATTTAAATGTAAATGAAGCTTGCGCAATCAGTTTAATGTAATTATTAATGAATATATTAATCTGAAAAATCAATGTTTATAGTTGTGAATCCTTAAAATGTTATAATAGGAATTCAAATCAAACACAAACAAAATTACTGCCCCTTTTGGTTTCATTTTGTATATTTCACATTAATAAAAAATCATAGAACTTAATAATGGAAATGGAATTAAAAATTCTTAAAAAACATATTCGATTAAGATGTATTCGGACATTAGTGTTTTTTTTCTTCGTACATTTTAGCTTGATTCCGTAAATGCAAAATTTTATCATTAAAAAATTCTCTTAAGAATATAAAGTGATTTTTTTCAAAATTTATTTCTAACAGAAATTATATATTATATTTACATAAATCAATAACTACTTTTTATAAATAAACATATTTTTTACATCAGCAAAATAAGGTAAACAGAACACGGTTAATATGGCTCACAAGTTCATTCTACCTTTTTGAAGATACATTAATCTCAGTTGGCGGAGTTGACCCGGTGATTTCCTGTTTTGTCCATCACCTTCTTGCTGCTCTCCACTCATTTCAATGAGTACAAACCAATATCTGAGCCTCGATAAGCTAGGTTCCTATTTCTGAGCATGCAAAAACGTTACGACAGTATCACAGTATGAATTCTATATCTTCTAATGGGAGTTAAAATCTGCTACCACTGCGATTTCAGAGTTCACCACTTGCTTGCCAAAGGAGAAATTATGTACAAAAATTATTCGAATGTATCATTTCATTTACATAATTTCAATTTAAACTACCTGTACCTTACAAAACAATATGTTTTTACCATTAATTATGTACAAAATATATATGACCACTTAACAACTCACTGTACAGGAAATAGTTTGACATTCAAGAATACAAACTAAAAAAAATAATATTCTAAAGGATTCCTGTAAACATATTATTCTGAAGGATTCCCGAGTTTCTCTTGTTAAGGTTAAAATTCGGCACGCGTCAGATGAATGAGAATATCGTGGTATATAAGGGAAGAATAAATGTATCGTTTCGTTAAAAAGAAAAAAAGGCAAACCGTCTTGTCCCTGATTTCGGGTATGACTCTACCATCTGCCACACACACACACACACACACACACACACACACACACACACACACAC
>JAOUZG010004146.1:5251215-5323682 GCA_026289955.1 Argiope argentata | reverse complement strand
CACACACACACACACACACACACACACACACACACACACACACACATGATTAGAGAGAAAGCGAAATTGTTTTTTCCCCTTTCTTTTTTTGATATTCCACTGAAAACATTTAAATTGCATCATTCTTCATTCTAGAGAAGAAGAAAAAAAGAAGAATGATAATCGTTTTTTTTTTATGAATAAAAATTTGAACATCTTTATATATGTGTGAATGAAGGCAGTAAAAACATTTGTAAAAGTATTTCTGGGATACAAATTTGCAAAGAATTTGAAAATCAATTTAAAAGTGAGAAAAAAATGCCCATTAATAATTAAAGCCATAACCAATAAAAAATAAAACATAGTTTAAATCAAATTCATTTAGGATTTTGATAACTAAATAAGGAAATTCAGTTAAGATGAAATATTTGTAAACTTCACTAAGAAACTTTTAAGTCTTATGAAGAAGGATTTGAGATGAGATATATTTTTAAAACCTGACAAATTAAAAAAATGGAATTAAATTTACTCTGAATTTCAGGGAAAATTTAATGAAGACAACCTTTTTTCCGTTTGTTCAGATATCTCCCATCTTGAACAAACAAAAAAGCAAAAAACGTTTAAGTGTTTTTCGAAAATGAACAAATTTACCTTACACGACACGTTTTCAAAACCATCGATGGATATAAAGTCTTGTGATACACAAAAATTACCTCTCTGAAATTTAAGGTGACAAACACATGCATGTGTATAATATAATATTAACGTGTAAAGAATTGTTTTACCAAAGACAGCAAACGAGATATAAGATCATTTAATATGAATCCTTTACAGGTTACGCTTGCACTTTCTTTTTATTAACATTTCAAAATTGAATTTCATAACTAATGAAAATCTAGTCGAACACCTGGTCTCAGAAAACTTTAGAGCCTGCGTCGTAAGGATAATTCGATAAAAGTTTCTAGCCAAATTTAACTTCTTTGTTTCTACTAAATACCTTACCGAAATCTAAGAACGCAACTTCTTAGTATAAGATTCAAGCTTGAAACATATAATGGATGCGTTTAATTGACAAGAATAAGGCTGTTGTCTAATTTTGGTTTAAAAAATAATTTTGTTTGTATATCAAAATATTAAAATTATAAATATTTTATAATAATGATAGCTTATTGATTATTAAGGAAGATAATATTTCTTAGCATGCCTCAAAAACAAAGCGCGAGTATTTATCATTTTATAAAGAAATTAATATTATTTTAATAGATATTGAAGAAATTGGACAATTTTAAATATTTTCTGTAATTAATTCAAGTATAGAAATTTAGCAGACTAATAAAGTTGAATTTTTGTAAAATTACCTAAATATTTGTATTTACTTTATATATTTTTCTGAATTGCAATGTATATTTTACAGTTTAAATTTACGAGTTTTTACAAATTAAAATTGTTAACTACATTGCTATAAGAATACAGAAAAATTCATATGATTGGAAGTGTAAAAATATGATTTCTGTATTTTTAAAAAATCACAGGATGGAAAAGTTTCTCTAATATATATGCTAGCATTTCTCAATAATCATTAAAATTAAAAAAAAATATTAAAATAATATCCAAGCTCGGATTTGTTAAACAATAAAAAAGATTTAAAATACGCTTAATGAATAAAAAACACCATAATAAAGGATTAATTACGTTAATGAATTTTTAGTATTATATAAAACTGATTTTATGACATATATTTCTAAGGTAATTCTTATCAAAAAAAGCATTTGAAAAATGTTATTCATTTATTTTGAAAAGAATTCAGTAAATACATTAACAACCAGTGGAATTGAAATCCTAGATTACAATAACTTACGCTTTAATGGATTTAAGAAAACTCATTTCAACAAAGCAAACCATTTTTAAAAATTATTTTACTATTAAATAACAAAAAGGATAAATCGCAAATTATTATTTAATATCACTTTTAAAAGTTTTCTCTATAATGACAAAGAAATATAATATTGCGTTCTCTTGATATATTCTTCAAATAGTTTTAATTATTAAAATAAAAATACCCATAAAAATGTTTTGAAAATTTTATGGGTATTTTTTGACAATTTGTGCAATTATAGATGTAAATTCACCCTTCAAGTAAAAATAAATAAAGTTTTATATTCTTTGAATGTTTCTTCCCATTAAAAAATATATGAATGAGTTTCAGCATAACACTGAATTTTAAAAAATTGTTCAGATTTAGAAGGTCGATGAATTAACAATTTATAAAATATTTTAGATAAAGGGTCAATCACTTTACCTGATTATTTGATTTTAAATTTTAGGTAAATAAGAACAAAATTCGCTAATTAGGCTTCGTTTTAATGCTATGTCGTTGAAAGATTATGCATCTGTTTTTGGATGGTCACGAATCCACGGAGAAAACGGAATCGTACAATCCAAAGAATGATGGCGTTAATTGGTTGATTTAAAATACTTTTATAAATATCTTGAAGAGCGTTCTGGTCGGATCAAATAATGAGCAGTTGAGATCTTCATAAAAAGTTGGATGCGACGGGAAATCTAATTAGGAGCGTTTCCAACTACATGTCATAAGTACTATTCAATTATTCCTACATTTGCATTTGTTAAATTTCAAACTGCAACAATTCAATTATAATTGAGAAATTAATGTGGCTTTTAAAATGAATTGGGATTATTTTAGGATGTTCAACTCTATTCCTTCCGTATTTCGAAAAGATATCAGTGAGTCGAAACCTTTACGATCGGGAAACGTTATAAATTTTCCAGGGATTTGAATGACACCATTTTCCTTAAAAATGCTCCTCCAAATTCGCCTTGAAATCTCTGAGCGAGAAGTACAATAAAACTTTGATTGGTAATCTGTACTCCAGTTTCTCCAACTTTACTTTTATTGGATCAATAGCGATGATTAGAAATATTATGAAATTTCAGGATTTGTATCAGGTAATTACAGTGACGGCATTATTTTATGAAGCGTATCGCTTATGTGATATCTGATACTTCATGAAATAATATCTTGGAAAATAATTTCTAATCATCTCTAGACAGCGAAGAATAGGGTTGTGAGTCTGTAAATAAAATAAATAATTTAATTTTCTCCCAAGTACATGTCTGAAGTGCAGCGCCGTGCAGAGATAAACTGAATACATGACTCCCAATCACCTTGAAATTTAATTTTTTAAGCCTTTACGGATTTAGATGATCTGTTAGCCACTTGAAATTATTTTTCAAACGATTAGATGGTAATCTATTAAGAAGCAAATCGTACTTTATAATGAATATTAATATTCAAACATTTCTTTGTATTAGAATAATTTAAGAATTCCTTTCCCATTTTTACTCATTAAGCCATATATTTATTACATTTTGGAATGCGTAATTATGCTTGTAAAATAAATAAATGTTATTATAATTCCACTTCCTAGAAGTGCATCTCTAGAGAAAGAAAATATTTTAAGAACTGATGGTGAACGAATCAATTTAGTTAATCAATTAATTTTTTAGAAAAATTATCTGCAATCTTCATTTATGGTTACGATGATCATTTGCGTAACTAATAAAGATTTAATTAATTAAAAATAAAAAATTAACTAAATATAGATATTAGTTGGATTTCCACCAAATGATGCAAAACAGAATTGCTGACTTATATTGAAATACTTCAAAGAAACATCTATAAAGGTTTGGAGAATTTGATCCACAGTTTAAGATTAAGATATTTATTCGTCTGCTGAATTTACTACTACTTTTTTATGAGTTAAGAAAATTACGATAAATAATATATCTTCAGTGAATATATTTGATTACTCTTGTACATGATTTATAGTAATGTAAGTATTTTTGCGGATAAGAAAAAAATCATGTTCTAAAATATATTAGCAAAAGTCTTATTGTACTTCTTTTACGAAATATAAACTTTAAATAATTTTAATCGTAAAAATTTAATATAATAACTGTAGGTCATTTAATCAGAATGCTTTGAAAGTTTATAAGCCTGTTGAAAACTAAGGGAGTTATTTTCTTGCTATTATTTTAGTTTAATTACTAGCTATTTGCTTATTATTATTTTGATTGTGATTACGAATTCTAGCCTTAATATGAGACATACTTGTACAGTTTCGGTTTAACATCTGCTACTAAAGTTGTTTTTTTTATAAATTGTATTAGCTTCATTTTTTTCCATTAAGATATTAAATTAAAATTTTACTTACTTGTAAAAAATTTTCACCACTTGTGGTAATTTAACCTCAAACTCGTGTTTCTAAAAAGAGAAAGTAGAATCCTTTTAAAGAGTATGCTCTCTTTCTAAAAGAAGAAAAATTATACATATCAGGAATAACAAAAATATACGCTATAAAAAGGAGAGTGAAAAACAAGAATAAAAAAATTCTTATTTACATTCGTGAAGGCAGAAAGTATAGTGAGGTGTAAATTGTTAATTTGTTTTGATAAAAAATAAAAGAAAAATCTTTTAATTAGTTAATTTTTTAAATAATTTAGACGACAGTTTATTGAAAAGTGAAAAAGATAAGAAATATCTCTAAGGATCATTCACCAGAGGAGAGTCGCTAGAAACGTTAAGGTGCCATTTAAACTTCTTGATCTTTGCTCTTTTTGTGAAAGAAAAAGTTATACATAATTTTGTTGTTAAGAAATAGCGAAAAAGAATGATATAAAATAGAGAAAAATGAAGGCAAAAAGGTATCATATAATATGCATTTTAGAAATATAATTTCATTTATTTATATATAAAATTGTATAATATTTAATATTTTATATATTATATAATTTTTATATATAATATTTATATTTTAAGTGTTGATTGAACTTAACTATTTTTAACTGTAGTCGTGAATTTGATAGAAGTTTGAATTTGTTGTGTTTTTTGAAAATACAGTATTGTACCGTTTTAGGATTGCATTTAATTTGGAGTTTCTATGTCATTATTGTTAATAATTAATTAATTCACAAGATAAATTATTTTAAAATCATAATTTGTTTGGGGGTCTTGTAAATAAAAACACACACAACAGTATTTGAATAAACTTCAAATTAATAAGCTCTATATCTACGTATATTCACAATTGATTTCTAGAGTCGATAGTTATTTTTACCTAAGAAATACTACCATAAATAATATTAAGATATCATTTACCAAACCGTTTACACGCCGCTTAGTAAAACCCGCTTGTATAAAGTGAATGGTGAATCGGACTGCTTTCCCTCTGATTTTCATCCGTCTTGTGAATTTCTCCTACGTATTTAAAATCTCATTACATGAAATGGTTTTAAAGCTTTGTGCGCTTTTGCTCAATCTAGGATGCAATTGAACATGTTTAAGCGGCTTTGCCTACTCTCAAAACACTTGTCTCCTTGTTGCCTGATGAGTTTGGGGCATTTACAAAGTACGGAGGAGCATAGACTCTAATTTAAATTCAATTTATTTAACTACTTCGTAGCATTTGAATCGGGTAAAAACTCATGTAAAGATTGTAAATTTATAAAACAAAAAAGTAATGCTAAATAAATGCTAAAATATATTAATATTATAATAAAAAAAGAAAAATGTTTTAATTGTTTGTTACCATACTACCATAAAAATTTATTGTTTTGTTTGTCTATCTTGCTTGATTTACAAAGATAATTATTTGAAAAATATTCATTATCTAGAAAAGCTTTATAAGGTTCATAAATCAATAAATAGCTGATACATTATTTATTTATTTATTTTTCGAATGGTTTAAAAAATTTCTTAAAAGAAAAAAATGTTACGTTTTATATACAATATCTATGTCTAAAGTACTTTATTTTTTCCATTTAATTTCTCAATGAAATTACATATAAAACCAATATTCCGTTTTTCAAGAAATATCAGAAAATGTAAAGTAAAAGATTATCGAAGAGAATACTAATTATACTCTTTCGTTATTCAAAATGAATTGCGTGAATAAAAAGTTTAGTAACATTTATTTATAGGAAAACTAATTAATAAATTAAACAAAAAATTCATTCACTTAGTGCTCAGCCATTTTGATTTTCTAAATTTAATAAAAAAATTTCAAATAAATAGTTATTATAACATAGCTAAAATAATTTCAGAAAATTTAATGTTAGAAATTTATTACAGATTTTAAAATTTGGAAAAGGTCTCTCCCCTCATTGAAAAAAGAAACACTGGAAATAAGAATTCAATATATAATATAAAAATAATAAAAAATGTTTTTAAGGTAAGAAATATTTTTTTATCAAGCCTGTATGCATTAGAGAGGAATTTTAATCTTTTAAAAAATTAAAATGACAAGTAAAATTAAGTATTAAGTCTATGTATTTTTTATTCTATTATGAACATTTCTGTTCATTCAGAGACACAAACAAACAAAAAAAATCGTTTCATCAATATGCGCTTCAATTTGAAGCGCATATTGATGAAACGAATTTGAATAGACATTGTAATCAATTTACAAATTAGGATTAGGATTTTTTCACATGTGCTCCTCTTATTATAATTACAGGGATTAATTAGAGAAGGTTTTATGTTTTCTTCATTTATGATACACTTAAATACAGAAAGGTTTCTCCTAACATTTTTATCCTCTATAGGAAATTTAGTAAAATATTAGATTTGAGGGGGGGATATTATGCAGACAATACTTTCTCATCTTTAGTTTTGCCCTAATAGATGCATTAAACATAGTGAAGTTTCAAAAAATTGCATCATGAGCAAGTTTTGACAAGGAAAATTTTAAAAAGAAAAAGGGAGGAAAAATAAATTAAAATTTGCCAAATCCCTTAATTTGTTAATTTTTTATACTTAATTTTTTCATCAAATTTTTATCATGTTATACTCGGATTGACATAAAAATGTTCTTTTTTTCCTTCCTTCAAAAGAATTCTTTGAGCAAATTTGTTAAAAACTATAAAAGCGGTTTTAATCTTCGGCATTTTTTTAATCTTCATTTTAGAGCAAAATTAGTCTTCAAATGAGATTTCTTTTTTTTCCTTTGAAAAAAGACATTTTATCAAAGTTATTTAATAAAAACCTTTCCATTGTTGGATTAAATAATGTTAACTAATCTGTTATATGTACAGTAACTTTGGTAAAGTATACACGAAAAATAACAATTAATTAATATTTCGTATCTTAACAAACATATTAGGGTTTTCAAGCTTTGTATGATTTTCAGTTAAATGATTTCATCGAATTAAATGTAATGATTTTCACACATTATTAAATGAAGCAAGAAATTAATAAATAACTTTAAAAATCTATAGTATCTAAGTTATTCCTTTTTTAAAATAAATATGAAATGAAAAAAATTTCAAATGTTTCAAGAATTTTTATATAAATAAATGTTTATTTGATACTTACTGTTTAAACTGTAATAATATTGAAATAAAAATCAACTTTTATGACCACTGTGATAATCATTAAATTTAATTTTCTCAAATGTGTTCTTCCATTTTATTGAACTGTTGTTTAATGCTTCCCAAAGTAGTCACTTGAAATTGGGAACTAGTTCGGCCAGAGATTTTATATATTCAATTTGGACAACAAATTTCAATTGGACAATTTTTAAAAACATTTACTTTTTTTTTTAAGGATTTTTTTTAGCATTTCAAGTATCTGTTTTTTAATAATTAAAATATTATATAAGCGCTTTCTTTGAAGAATGCGCTTTCTCATGTAAAGCCCTAAGGAAAGGCTCAACATTAATAAATATTTTAGAGAAAAAAAATCGATTTTTATTATATGATAGATAATAGGAAATTTCTAACGACAGATTTAGTATTTTTTCTGAAAGTTTTCATCGTATTCTAAATATCTGATGTGTTTTGTGCTTTTAATTATTCTACTATAAGAATGCTAATGATTTAATACTTTTGTAATTTTTTTAAAAGCAAGAATTCAATAAAAATTTATTTTATTATTTTCTAAAGATTAAATGTAAAAGATGGAGATTAATACATATTGTTTAAAGATAAAAGATTGATAACTGAGTAGTCGTTGTAGTTTAATTACTCAAACTTTGAAAATTTTACCTTTGTTGAAAGACATAACAAAGATATTTTTTATTTAATATTTTTCACTCTAGTCTAAAAATTCTAAAACAACATATCAAATAAGAAATTAATTTAATTTTAATTATGAGTAGCGAGATTTTTGAAATATTTATCAAATTTCTTCAATCATTATAGTAAAAGATTTCATAAGATTAACTAAATGAATTATTTGCCTTTCAAAAATAATACATGTATCGTATTAAACAAAAAAAATCCGATTTTATTGTTTCGAAATTCTATATATTGCCAAATAAACGTAATATGATACTTACTGCTAAAGAATTCACGTGACTTGTTTTCTCCTGATTTATAAAACTGCAGATAAAATTCCATTAAAATTTTAAAATATTTTTACTGAAACTATTTATCTTTAAATTTGTTGAATCTGAAATATCCCTAATTTTTTTTTGAAAATCACTCAGATATCTAAAATTAGAACTGTCATAATTTCCCAAAATAAAATTAAGCATTCATTCATTTGAATGATTAGTTGGAATTTTTAAAAGTGCACTCTGTTGTTATATTGTTCTGGAAAATCAATACAGATAAATTTTCTAACACGGATAGAATAGCAATATTAGAAAAAATCTATAAAATTTAGTTGCTTAAAAAATATTTTTGTAACTGCACCTAGGTTACATGCAGTTATAAAATTTTATAATGATTACAATTTCAGTGTTTCAAAATAATTTTCTTATATCTAAGCTTTTTAATTATTATTTCTGGATCAATAATGAAACCATATTTTCTTATTTATTGCTCTAAAAAGTATTTAGTAATTAAATTAAGTGATAATATATTTTTAAAAAAACTTGAATCGTATGATTAGGATTTTAACACAGTTTTGAAACTTTGATAAATATAAAATACCCTATTTTGATATCTGCGCCACTGCTTTAATTCCATAATAATTCAACTTCAGTCAGTGGATCAGGAAATGAGAATCGTGTTCAAGCAATTTCGAAAAATATAAATCATTTGAGTTTTCTCTGGTTTGTCCCCTGAATCGGCTAAAATATAAATCATTTCATTTTTCTCTAACAAATATTAATTGATGCTAATTATCTTTTCTTGCTAAGATAGGCACCGAAATCGTGATAAGTAATCCTTTGTTCTCACTTTTATGCAATCATGACAAGGCACATTTGTCAAAAGCTGGCATTTATTTCAACCGCTTAGTGCAAGTCGGATTTAAAAAAAGTGAATAAATGGCGTGTCTGAAGTTGAAAATATGAAGTTGAGTGATCTAAAAAGCTGTCTGCCCTGTAGAAAAGCGATAGCTCTCTCTCTTCCGGTGACTATATGAAATCTTTGAATCCGATGAAATCCTCATTAAAATTTATGTCCCTCTTCCTCGTTGTCGCAACCATAAATTTTCTGGCCACGCTCTCAGCTTATTTTTAATCGAGGACTGTTATGTTCTTGGAGCGATGGACGGCACACAAGCTGGAATTTCCTTCGGGAAACTATAAAACACGCGACGAGCTGAGGTTTTGATTGCAGCGCTTCATAATTTTTCCACCCGAAATCTACGGTATCAGCTCACTTCGATGTGTAATTGCGAATGGGGGGGCGACAAATTAGCTCGTATTGAAGAAAATTAGCACTAATTTGACAAGTGCGCTGTCACGTTAGCTGGCGTGACTGCTACTCAAATACTCTATGAGGCCATGTTGAAGTATTGGATTAAGATACTGCAAATGTGAAAAATTATTAAATAAAAAGAATTTTGTTATTAGAATATTTTTTCATTGAAGAAAGTTTCAAAGAAGGATTTCATTGCTGGAAAACTCAATTGGTATTCTTTTGAAATTGGAAATATTATTTGGAAATTTTTAAGTAAACTCTCTGCGACTATTCGAGAAAAAATTTAATGCATTTTTTCAGGGTTTTTTTCACTTGATAGTTTTTTTTATGAAGGTATAGGGTTAATCTTTTATTTACCGAATTATGTTGCCATCACTTTTTAAACTTCATTTTTGAACTAGAAGAACTGAAATACTCTATGAAGCTATGTTAAAGTATTGAATTAAGATACTGCTAAATGTGAAAAATTATTAAGTAAAAAGAATTTTGGAATTAGAATATTTTTTCAAAGAAGGATTTCATTGCTGGGAAACTCAATCGGTATTCTTTTGAAATTGGAAATTTTATTTAGGAATTTTTAAGTAAATTCTCTGCAACTATTCGAGAACAAATTTTATATATATTTTCAGAGTTTTTTTTCACCTGATAGTTTTTTTTATGAAGGTATACGGTTAACCTTTTATTTACCGAATTATGTTGCCATCAATTTTTCAACTTCATTTTTGAACTAGTAGTACTAAAATACTCTATGGGGGTATTGGATTAAAATACTGCTAAATCTGAAAAATTATTAAATAAAAAGAATTTTGGCATTTGAACATTTTTTCAATGAAGAAAATTTCAAAGAAGGATTTCATTGCTGGAAAACTCAATCGGTATTCTTTTGAAATTAGAAATTTTATTTTGGAATTTTTAAGTAAACTGTCTGCAACTATTCGTGAAAAAAATTATGCATATTTTCAGAGGGTTTTTTTTAACCTTATAGTTTTTTTTATGAAGCTATATGTTTAACCCTTTATTTACTGAATTATGTTGCCATTAGTTTTTCAACTTCATTTTTGAACTTGTAGTTAAGTTTTCTTGCAGATTAATCCCAAGGAATCTAAGAAAACTTTTTAAATTAGTAATAAATATCTTAATTAATTTAATTATTAATTAAATAGTTTTAATTCTTACATTTTAGCTTACATTAACTTCTGACTATTTCGGTTACATTCTCCATGTTCTTTAGAATACTATCGGTAAAAATAGTTCTATTACGAAGGTGAAAGCTAGATTTAAATGGCCCTTTTAAGTGCCGTCAATAAATAAAGGGTTAAGCTTAGAATCTCCGGTTTTCACTTCATTTTAGGGTTTAAAAATAATTGGGTTGCTCATTTTTTTGGGATAAAAGTCCTAATTTCTAGTGTATGCCTATATAAATTGAAAATAACATTTGTAACATCATTAAATGATAATAGGAGAAACACATATTAATAAAGTTGTATTATAATGCTTCATAAAATGATGCTGCACAAATTTTTTTTTGATAAAAATATTTTATGTTGTTATTATCATAAATCTAATACAAATAAAAGCTATTCAAATTTTTGAAAAATAATTTAGAAGGAAAAGTTGGATTAAGCTTTAGAAGGAAAAATTCAAAATAAAATTTTTTGATGTTAAAAAATTTTAAAAGATATTTTAATTCTACACTGTCATTAAAAAAGAAAAATAATGAATTGATTTTTTTTATTTATGTGACTTTCAAAATCTTTGAGCGTGCTTATATGCAATACTCTATTTGAAGGTCATTAATCAACATTCCTAGATTAAACATTTTGAAATCTAGCTAATTGGTATAATTAGCTACAATCGAAGTCGACAATTAGGGGAGGATAGGGAAAGATGAATATATTAGCAATCGATTCTTTTCTAATTAATTTTGTTTTTGTGAAAAATTGTAAATACTATTAGAATGTTCTTTTCTAATATTGTTCTTAGTTAGATGAATTTTAATTTTAATTCAATTAGTAATTATTTTGCTATTTAAAAAATAATGCAAAAATATCAACTTGTCCCGTCGCTGATGCAGGGTGATTTTGACTTCGGAGAATCCATTCAAAATAGTATGTAATGAAAGTATTATTATGTGTAAAACTCCAGCTTATAGTAAATAATAATAACTCAAAATCGGTCTTCTGATCGAAAATTTAATTCACGTTTCCTTCCCTAAATTTGAGCATTCCTTGTTCCGTCATGTACAGATTTTGCGACATTTTATCCTGGTTTCCTGATGTAAGGTGAAAATAAATGTAATATATTTGAACTGCATCATATTTTCTTAGGAAGTTTCAGCTCACATTGTGCGTGTTAGAAAACAAATTTCACTTACTTAGTAACAACTATTTTCACATACTTAGTCCCTTGCTTTTGTTTCTTTCATTGTTCTTGTTGATTTTTATTTTTTCCTTTGAAATTAGCATATCTTTCAAAGGAAAGATTGATAAAATACTACGAGTATATGTCTGTACGACTCATAGTATAGTTTGTAGATCATATTAAGAAAATCTCACCAAATGAGCAATAAATGCATATGAACACCAAACAGAAAACAGAAAGAGGTACTTGAAGTAAGATAATCAGATCATCTACTTATCCATCTTGTCCCATTTGGGAAAATTAAAAGTCTGATTTATTTTGTAAGATTAACAAGAATAATATATAAATAAATAGTAATTATAAAAAGCGTATTGTTTAGATTAGTCATGTATAATAAAAATAGCCAAACATATTCTCTGCTAATCAGGGAGATCCTACACTGCAAACCTTGAAAGTTACAACCTATTAGTAAAAATACAAAGGTAGCATGTGAGAAAAAACAAAACAACAGTAGTAATTTTACTGCGCGTATTATAAGTGTCTAAATGGGTAGAGCTCAAACAATATTCGTTAAGAGTGTAATGTTTGTTTAGCTTGAACATAAGTCATTCTATATCTTACTGTTATCGTCAACTTGACCCGATCTTCCCTGCATATAAAGGTATTACTGCACTTGGTATTATTTTTAATAAATGAAACGTTACATATGTCTTTTTTTTAATGGAGTGTGCTTTGAAAAGATGGAAACAATAATATCAAAGGATACTTTTAAAAATGCCTAAACGTATGGTAGGCAATACTATACATTACCAAATTTTGTCACTAATAAAGTATGAGTATGCTTTTTTTTAAAATAAAAAACGATCAGAATAGATTAGATTTGGAAAGATAAACTATGGTAATTAGGATTCTGGAATCCATTCTGTAAGTTCTTATTTCATTAATTGCGTGTGCTTTTGATTAAGCAAGTAAATATCTTAAATGGAAACTGTGAAAGTTTCAGATACACTTAAATAATATAGAATTAGAATATACCATAGAATTTTCTACCTATGCCAACTAATTCCTGGAAGAATTCCACCTTTTTCTAATGTACGTGTATCATGCAGCAATTGAAAACTAGAAACGGCATTTTACTTGCTAAGCGCTTTTTTAATGTACCTTTTCATTTACACCTTCGCTACTCTCCGTTACCTTTCGCTTTTCTGCTAATGATTATGAGCTGAAAGCTCGAGAAAAATTATCCCATTTTGGAGCTCGAATGAACAAAACTTTCCAGATTATTCTAATTTCCTTCTCCTGGCTCTGTTCGCACTCGCTAAAAACTAAACGGCGCGGACTCCAAGAATCGCATTGACGAAATAATAATTCGTCATCTCATTCGGATTAAAGCGGGACATTTTTGGCGAAAGAAAAATGAAGCGACCTCTCTCACTTGATCCAGTTGGGAAGTTTTCCAAGGTACGCATCTAAGCTTTAATGCGCTCACTCTGCTACGGCTTCTTATAATTTTTACATTCTTCGTCAAGAGGAAATAAAACTAATCCTATTCAGGCTATTATTTTGCGTAGATGGAGAGTACTTAAAAGAAGAGCATGCATTTGTCTTCCGTAACAAATGTCTTCCCAAGACAAGCATTACATTGTTTACACGAAGTAATGCGCTCACAGTATCTCCTAGGAACAAGCACTCGCCAGTGAGCCTAAGGAGGGTAAAACGTACAAGTGCTGCTTTGTAGAAGGGGTTTACGAAGATGTTTTAAGCTTCTAATAGGCTACATCGAATCCGTTTTATTACGTCTCCGTCGCAAGGAACAGATCCGTGACCAGAGAAATCATGAAACGTGGACCATACATTTCGGAAAGATGCAGTTGTGTTTTCTATCGGAACTGATAGCCACTATCTGCTCAGACGATTCAGAACCATGCCATTTCAGAAAGAGAATTAAGACTAGTTGGATGAAAAGAGCAGTTGAATAGTTAGAGAATTTTCTTTGTCAGCCACGTAAAGGATTAAAGGACGTTGTAAATTTGATTAGGCATTAGAGTTATGGATAATGTGGTGTTTCTTTTCTTCTTAAACAAAATTTTTTGTATTATTATGAAAAACTAGATGGTTAATATCAAGACCCAGGAAAAAATAACATAATTTAATGCTTGTAGAATAGCATGACCCCTCAAATAATAAAAATAAAAATTTTAGAAATTCAAAATAATGGCCTTGAAATTGAATAAAGTATTTTGGAGGATAGGAATAGAAGAATTGTCTCAAGGAAATTTCTATATCCCCACATCTTAACAATATATACGTTGATCCATCATCTCCTTAAAAGGTGAGAAGAAAAATATATATTGCATTCTTTTATATTTAATTACTATAAGTTGATTAATAAGCTCTCATTAAGAAGTTACAATGACTGAAGACAGTGCAATGAAAATTCGAGTTGGTGGGTTCGTTGCTTAATTCTTATAGTTATTTTTATTACACTTTGACAATAAAGGTTCCACAAATTTAAATTGTCAGCGTATGTTAATTTTTTGTGAAATTGGTTTTTTCAGAAAGATATAAAATGTTTTATTGTGAACAGAAAAATTCATTTTCATGAACATCTAAAAAATTTCATAAATAACCGTTTTCAATTTTGCTTACTTTCAGTTTTAGATCCTTATGATGCCACTTGAAATTTAGAAAAAAAACCTGTTTGAATGAAAATATATCAAAATAAATTTGTTAGGCTATAATTTTTCTTTGCTGGATATATGTAGCAATAAAAAATATATCATTTGCAATTCCCATTCATAATCCCAATCCTCCTTCACTAAAACAAAGCAAGATGATATCTTAAGTTGGATTGAAAATTCTAAACCAGATTATTTTAAGAATGAAGAGAAATATTTAATACTAAAGAAATTAGGTTATACTCCTCAGAGTTAAATTTTGATGCATATTTTCTGTGCAATTATATATAAATAAAATATCTCAATACAGTATTAATGTAATTCATTCATTGAACAAAATGTAGTTCAAATTATCGTGTCCTCAAAAAATAATACTAAGAATTTTAAATTTTTAAACATTAGAATGCCATTCATTCTGCATCTATTTGTTTTTTTTAAACTTATGCAATTCAATTTTGATCAGAAAAAATAGGTATGAGTTGTAGTGGAATTGATTTTGAGAATTTTGAAATTTCCTTTACATTTGCAAACTATGGTCAGTAATTTTATTTATAGGATTTTGATCAATGAAATGTCTGAATTTCATGTTAAAATTTGTGAAGATAAATGTTATAAGTTGATGAATGATAGTGAAATATTACGATTCAGTTGCTCTTTTTAACAAAAACTAAATCATCATGATAAATTCATCAGCTGAACAAAAATGTGTTAGTTTATTATATACCTGAATCCCTCTTTCTGTAGCTTTTCATATGTTAGAATTTTTTCTGCCATTTCAGTATAACATTGAAAAACTCCTGCCTCAATAACAAAGTTAAAATCTTTATTTTAAGCGTTGATTGAAAGGGTATTCTTAATATCTAGGAATCTTTGCTCCATCTGTCCTAAATATCGTTAATATTTATTGTTCTATTAATAGTCAGCTTTCAGATAAATTTATTCAATGCTGCAAAAAAGAACAGTTTATTTAATTTTCATTTAATTAATATAGTTTTTTTTTCATTTATAAAACATTAACAACTTAGTGCAGCAGGAGAATTCTATTAGCTTCAAAAGCAAGGGAATCAAAATCTCAACAAATATTAAGATGTAAAAAGAATATAAAAGTATTTAAGTTTTAGTTTGATACTCACTGTTAAAAGATCCATTTTTTAAAAAAATGTAAGAACGCGAATTTTCAATGCTACTTTCATATTATAACAATTCAGATACAAACAACAAATATTTACTTCGATGAAAAGAATTATTTTACTCATTTTAAATAAACTTTAAGAATATCCGAGAATGGTGCGATCACTGTGTGAACTCTCCTATTTTCAAAAATTTTGATACTCGTGTCTTAAGTTTTTTTTTTAACTTTTGAATTCACAAAGTATAGGATTGCAAGATTTAAGATATGCGACACAAATTCAATCTTCTTTGAAAAAAGAGCATTTGTTTGTGTTGATGCAGCTAGATGCTTGGAATAAACATAGTTTCAAATCAAAAGAAGATTTCTCTTATTTAATTTATATCAGACTTCGGCTTTAATTTTGGAGTTATAAAAAGCAAATTAATTTTTAAGATTATGATTGTTATGAAATAAAGAATTAAATGTTTAATATAATGTATATTTCTGTAAATTTTACACTCTTAAATTCAACTTGTATATCCTATGAATAAAAAACTAGCCCAATGCATAAAGAGCATGAACGATTTGCATATAACTATCGTATTCGTGATTGTTTTATGTAATATTGTTTCTATTATTGAGATATTAGATAACTACTCTAGCAATTCATAATGTTCACTTATCTCTTTCATTTCTTCCTCCTTTGTATCTTGTTGGATTAAAAAGAAGTAACAACAACAAAAATTGGAAGAATTTTTTTCTTAAGAAAAACACAAATTTAACGGTATAATAAGTATAGAAGGTGTGTAAGTCTTTTAAGTTGCTTTGGAAATAAAGTGCACAATTCCATTTAGGAGACTATAAAACTTTGTGCCTGCTTGATATTTACAAGGAACTTTTTGATTTATCAAAGCTTATATGATGTCTGAAATTGGAGTATATAATTTCACATTACTACTTCTGAAGAAAACGATACATTTAAAAATAACCTAAAATTATAAGAAAAGTGCTCTAAAATGCTCTCTCATACCTAGTTCTACTCTAGGTATGAGAATCCCATTTTGATCTAACAAGTAGTTTGTTGTTACTATACCATTCAAAAACTAACAATGAAAAACTTAAATTAATTTACAGAATAATATTTTAAGACTCCAATTTAAAAATTACTTATTTTTATGCGATTCAGTAACTTTTATATTCAGAAGGTCAATTTGAAAGCTAGATACATTTTCAATTAGATTTTTTTTCACGCAAAAAATCGGTGAAAGATATAATATTATACCGTATTATAAAGATATAGAAATATAAACCGAATTCTCGAAAGAAAGACACCATGATTGATACCAGAACTGAGTGTTTATAGAATAATAATTTAAACCAAACGGAAGATATGAAAAATTTAACTGAGAGATAACGAACGAAGTCTGCATGATTGCTTATTTCTTTTAATGCTCATTGTGTTTCGCTGCGCATTTTCTTCTATCCTTAATTAATTCTAATCCTATTTTATATTTTTATGCTTAAAAAATGGAATATTTTCATATGGGAATGCAATGAGAATCGTATTATTAAATATTTCAAGAATTCAATCTGAACAATGGATAAACTCTTAAAAATGTGAAAGATTTTCGAAATAAATTTATACAAAGAGAAAACAAATTGATGAATTTATGTGGGCGAATAAATGATACTCATGTGAAGAAAAAGGAGGAGATGATAATGTAGAAAAAATAAATATATTCTAATAAATATACACAGTTATTTCAAATAAAGATGCTTACTTAGCAATTTCACAAGAAAATGAATTGAACTAATGAAAAATTGAAACATCATTCTTTCAGAAATTCCATAATCCTAGTCTTAAAATAAACTTTTTATGTTTATTTAATTATTTTAATAACTAAAATGTAAAAAAGTGTTTTATTTTTTAACAGTGCACTCTTAAAAGTATTTCCAATTTTCTTTTTATAAGAAAATGTCGACTACAATTTTAACCAATTCTTCGACGAAATAAAACTGTTTATTAACTGTGACAGATGTTATTTCCTTATATTATAAAAAATGAAATAATGGAAATAATAAATATTGCATTCTAGTTACTATAGTAAAAACTGAATCAAATCAACGCTATTCATATAAATTAAATAATTTTTAAAGGATTTTATGAATTTCGGTAAATGAATTTCAAAAGCAATAATTATGCTCGATTTTATAACTAATTTAGCATGAAAAATACGGAAAACTCCTTAAAATTCTCATTATTTTTAAAATTATAAAAAAAGAGTAGATTACGATAAGAAAGAAAAAGAAAATGCTCGTTCATTTAATCAAATAAATTGCTGCAGAGGAGTGACCTTCGACATTTACCTTTGAATACTAACATGGTCATTACGTCCAGATATAAGCTATTCAAAACAACCTTCATTATTCAAGTGATCTCTCAGATTTTCAAGCTATAAACAATGCTTTTTATTAGTTATAGAAGTTCAAAAATGTTTTTAAATTTAAAGGATCTGATGAAACACTATCATTAAAAGATACAAAAATTTCTTAAGAATAAGCCAAATGAAAATAATTTTTTGGTGTCAAATGAAAGATACCTGATAACTATTAACGTCATAATAAAAATATAACAGCCAACCTCTTTTTAAATAACAGTAATTCTTTAATGCTTATGGTTTTCGGAAGTATTTATCGATAAATGTTAATCTTTAAGAAAAATCTATTATTTCATTTTTGAAAGATTGAAACATCGGAAGATCGTATCTCATTATAAGTTAAATCTCAATAAAAAATGAGCTAATTTGTCCGTTTTTAAAATTTTTTGTAGCTGTGTGTAAAAGGAAAGCAATATTTTGAATGAATGACAAATATCTTTCCTTATTATTATTATTATATGAAAGGAAAACAAAATTAATTTTAAAACAATCTTCTAATTTTGTATTTTAAAAATAGAAATCATTATCATCTTGCTCTATAGAAACGTCTTCTTAAGTATTAATTCTATCAACAGTTTTTCTTTTCTTCCGAATTATAGTACTTTAAATTTTTGAGATCTAGTTGAAGCTTATCTAGACCACTGAATTTTGTATAAATGTAAGAAAAACTATCATAGAAACTAATTAAATTAAATTTCATTCATCTCTAAGTAGATTAAATTTGAAACTTTATTAGTTAAGTTGGAAGTTAAAGTTGGCAGAGCAAGATTTCTTTTGAGAAATATCAAGGATATAATTTATAGAAAACGTCCTAAGCCTATCATAGAAAACTTTGGAGCTTGAAAGATTTTTTTTTGAATAAAATTAAGAAATCTGAATGCTGAAAAATATGCTAATTCAAAGAATATTTTATGCAATTGATTACTAAAAATATTCCAGCTTAGAAGAAATGCATAACTAACGGTAAATAGTAAAAGTAAGAAAATATTTTGTGTAATCGATATTTCATAATATTTTTGCATAAATAAATTGAACAAGTTATCATTAGAATTAGAAACGTTTCCTAATACTTAAGATTAACTTTTAAAAAATTTTCATTGCTATAAAACTATGATATTTTAACCAGAATTAAAATTGATAGAAATTTTCCTCTTCAGAATTTCATTTGATTTTATATTTATCTAAGTGTAATATACATTTTGATGGTAGAAAGCTTGAATTCGAATGTTTTTAGTTTATTTCTATTGATATATTTAAAATTTCTTAACCAGTTGAGAATGCGAAAATCTTGTGTTTTTGTTATATATTCAGTGAAGTTTTCGTTTTAAATATATTTGTAATCCATTTGCAATTTCTAGAATTATACATTATTAAAAATATTTAGAATGATTTTAATTTTCAGGGGAAATAGTGGTCAGGTAAAAAATTTAAGATTAAAAAGACTAGAATTTCTTGAAGCAATTTTACTTTTATACAGAATTAATATTTATCGTCACTTACAATTATATATTTTTAAACAACAATGAAATATTTCATGGTCTATTGCTTAAATTTAAGGGTAACAAAAAGCAAAACATTGTAAACAAATTGAAGAAATCAAGGATATATTTGCTAGTGTAAATCATTTGGCTTTTAATTATTTGTGAAAGGACAAATGTAACTTTATGGGAAAAGTTAATATTAATAATAAATAATCACTAGCCCGTTTTTAAATCGAAATAAAATATTTCCCTAACCTTAATAACTAAATTTTTTAAAATTCAAATAGTGCTATGAATAATAAGAAAAAATATTAATTATCTTGGCAGAACTATTTATTAGATGATCATAACCATTTCAATACATAGAGCATGAATGTAAATTATAAACTGATTTGTTTTAGTTTTAAAGCTGAAAACTAAAGATTTTATTCCTGCTATTTTCAGAAAAAATACTAAAAAGCAGTAATTGATATTTCTATTGAAAGAATTAGTTATAAAAGTATGAGAAATTAATTTTAAGCATTATTTGCACTAAAAATAAAATATATTCTGAAACTTTGATAGAACGGTTTAAATAACATCAATATCAATTTGTTGTTTCTAACTGAATATGTTTTGTTTTGAAGTATGCTTTTATAAACACAATACGCTTTACTGAAGAAAATTACATTGGGGTGGTTAAGAAGTTTTTTTTTTAACACATTTCGCATTGAATTGCTTGGAACATTTGTACAAAAAAAATTAAAATGTTCTCAGTTCAATATGATTTGAATAATATTTTAGCCATTTTATATATATTTTCTTAATTTATCTTTAAAATTTAATTATCTTAAAGTAACTTTATAGATTTTATTCTTTCTTCTTCAATTATATTTAGAAAGAAATTTTTTAAGAGAAATTTATGTGCTGCCATCGTTAATTAACTCAATTATTTTAATGGTTTAATGATTCACTTGATTTTATAGGAAATTGTAACTTTGGAATAAAAACACATAATTAAATTACAGAAATTTTAATATTTATTAAAATGTTTTAATATAATTTATACTAACTTGATTTTGTGTAAAAAGAGGTTTAAAATTTACATCAAAATGTATATTTTCCTTAAAATCTGCCAATACGCACATATCTGTAATCACACTTTGTAACTAAACCAATAATGGAATATATACTGATCGAAAGATATTTTTTGCAGTTTATTTTGATGATAAAACATCATGAAATGTTTACATTTAATCTAGATAACTTCTTTCTGTTGCTTTCTTTAATTTTTGCCATGAAATAAGGTAACTTGTTTGATGAAGCATTCAAAACGTTATTTCTTTATTTTTTGCAAAAACTCATCCTATATCCCAAATTTGAAATTGTAGGATCCAAAAGAAACTCTGAAAATGAGTTAACTCAGTGCTATAGATAAGTTTTCCTTAATGATAGTTTTAACTTATTCATATTTATACTTTTATTAAAAAATATAAAAGAATACTGAAATTATTTTCTAATACATTTTTTGTGTCAATAGAATGATATTTTAAAAAATTCCGTATCTTTCTCTCTACTATATTCTTAAAAAAGCAGAATATTGTCACCAGCCAAATTTTATCTTCCAAAATCTTATTTTAGGATATTTAATTGTTAGTTATATCTTCCGTAAAATTTTTATTAACATACAATTTCTAATAACAACTCTTACCAATGCTACGCATAGTAACTTTTAAGGTATGCACAGAATTTTTTATTTTGAAGGATTCTACCTAAACATTTAGTCAAATTTAATGCAGTTACTTGAACAGGTTAATATTAAGTTGGTAATATTAAAACCTCAATTAAAGACAGAAAAAAAACGAACACTTACTTTGAGAGTAATACTATACCTTTACTTCTGATCGAGGGTTTAAATCTACACTTCTTTTATAACAAATTTCGAAGTAATCTTTATATTTCGAACTATTGCTTTGATTTTATGATAAAATGTGCTCCCTTTTTCTTTTTAATAGAATAGGAACAAATTCTACTCAAACGGATTCCACAGAGATTTTGTTAGATGTAATACTGGTTAGCTTGAGAGACACGTCCATAAATGCAGTCATAAAGATAACTTACATCACGGAATCAATTAGCAATGCACTAATTATACTTTCCTGTCTTGGGGATCTTTTTAAAATAGTTATATTTAAAATAAATAAAAGGGGTTCATAACTGTATAGAAATCAAAGGCATACGCCTTTTAAGTTTAGAATTCACCTTCCACCAACTGACTGGAACCCTTTTGGTCTGAAGTATATATGGCTGAACAGCCCTATTGTGAACCTTTTGGGGACGCAAAACGACCCTTGCCCAGCCCGAGGCGTAAGACGAGTGGCGTATCTAAGAGCCGTACATTTCAACAAGGTATGGGCAGGACTGTCGGACGATAGGGCGAGAGTCCGGTGGGCCGGACTGTCTAACGATACCTCGGAACCTTCCAGATTTAATATTAGGAGCTCGCGTTGGGTAATGCATGTATTACTAGTTCTATCTTACAAGCTTGCTGTTTACAGAATTCTGCACTGAAAAGGTAAGAAGCATTCACACAGTCTCAATATTTTCGGATATGTGGAATAGGAAAAATAAATTCGATCTCTGTTTTACCCAAATTAGCAGAGCTATTAATTCACTTGGTATACTTTTTTAACACTAAATCAAAAATACAAGCTTTTGTTACTAATAAGCGATTTACTAATCTGTAAAATTTATATTTTAACAATTTTGAAATCATACGCTTGATATTTGCTTTAGAATGTAACTTTGGCAACATAGATTTTAAATGTTTAAATTGTTGAAATCTTCTGTTTCTTAAGGATATATAAATACTAGAAATATTAGTTTACAACAAAGATAATATTCTGAACTGAGACAGGTTTAATTAACTACGCACAAAAATAAAAATAAATTTATGTGAAAGTTTATTAACAGAGCATTATATTTTAATCATTCTTTATTTTGAGTTTCATAAGAAAATCATATGTTTTTAAAGCGTGAACTGGAAGTCTATAATTCTGTTTCATCTTAGAATTATTTTATTTTCTTAAAAACGTTTATAAAGTGTTTTTTATTATTTATATAACAAATTACTTTTTAAAGCAAAGTAGTCAATATAAATATTTTAAAGAAATTTTAAAACGATTTTTTAGTATCAATGGAAAAAGAATTTTGAAATGATATATTGCTATAATGCAGTTCCATTGTTCTTGTAGGATCTAACATTAAGACTGAGCAATAGACAAATCTGAACTTGTTCTGCTAAATAAAATAAATATTGAGAAATACATGTTTATTCAAACAAATAAGTACCTATTTTATGTGCTGAAAATTTTTATGGTTCAGAATAATATTAACTCACATTTCGCTTAAGGTGACCAGAGTGGACGGATAAATTAATTTTTCTTTTCCGTTTCTCGTTGATCTAAAATATAATTCACAATGCTTTCTTATATAAGAAATGTCAACAAAACAGCCACTGTTTTAATGTTATTCTATAAACTCGTCTTATGTTGTAGTATAAATATTTTTAGTTGATATTAAAAGTATTGTAAGACATCTTTTAAAACATGAATATAAACATCTGATGTAACGATCTTGCAAATCATAGTACTAGTATAAGTTAGACAGTTAAAAATTGTTTTATTACTTTATCAACGAATGATATTTTAAAAACTATCAACTATTAAGTTACAGTATTTTAAAGTTTACAATTATGAATTCAACGAAATTATTATTGGCTATAACTTTATGATTTCTGGCATCATATGGAATTTATTCCTAGTAATTTAAAGGAAATAAGTAAATATAAAGGCTAAAAAGAATGGAAATAAGTTTTTTTGCTCAGAAAACTCTGAATAGTGAGTAAAGAAAATTGAAGTGGTCTCTCAATATTATGAATACATACTTTCAGAGTTTTGAATTTTCTAAATAAATTTTGAATAAAACTGGAGGCAAATATGCAAATGGCATTTTTCTTGTAAATTCCTTCGTTAACTTTTTAAGTTCAAATGTAATTATGTCTATGGTCGAATGAAGCACAAATTTAATAAAATTTTATGTTTTAATTACAGGGAATAGAAAAAAAAATACATTTTTCAAACAAAAATTAATTTTTGCTAGTTTAATTCTTAATTTTTTTATAACTTTTAAACTATTTTTGCTATTATTTTTAATAGCTCTCTATCATTTAATTAAAGGATTTTAGTGTTTACAGTTAACTACCATGTGCATAAAATACCACATGCATGCATATTTTTTAAAAGAGAAACGATGGTTGTATGGAAGAAGAATGAATAAACTGTACTCTTCATTCTTTAAATTTCTTGATAAATTTATTATTTGATTTTCCTTTATTTTACTGAAAAAGTCTAATATGTGACATGAAAATGTTTGAACTAGAAAAATATACCTTTCAAGTCAAATCATAACGATAAGAAAATCGAAAGTATTACAAATTTGAATTCCTTCTGGTAATTGACTTAACATAATATGTTTGTAAAGAAAAATTTACTGCGTATTTAGAATTGTTTTACTTTTATTGTTTTAAGAGAACGGTTCATTTCATTCAACTGTTCTGTATATTTATATCAAATTATATGTATCATAGGAAAATTTAATAAACATTTTATCTTTATTGCAGGATTAAAGGTAGTTTCAATTTTTTTATAAAGACTATTATTGTCATATTTACATTAATTCGTTTCAAATAATTTTTTCATCAGATTTTCATTGCAATTTTATCATTTTTAACTAACGTTAAAGGTAAAGAAATAAATAAATCGTTATTAAATGCTATTGATAAAATAGATTCAAACTTTTGGATTTGTTTCTGAGCTGAAATAAATATTAAAAGATTCTGTAATAAAATTTTAAATTTCATAATTCTGAAGTAAATTTGCAACTGTTGACATTTATATATTTCTTTCTCGAAGCAGTTAGAATTTTTCCCTAACTTTTGATGGTGATAAACTCTACATTTAACTGAACTTCATAGCCGTTAAACAATTATGGAATAAAAGTTTAATTACAGTTATTGAAATTATTTTATGATTCTGTAGCATTTTTATATATTATGTATTCAATATTTTAACTTTTTCTTACAGAAATATCTCACTTATGATAATACTATAATTCTTCCCTGATTGAATGAACGGCATAAAAACGAAAATGAAGAACAGTTTTAACAGGTAAGCATCAATTTACAACTTCTTTCAAATATCTTTAGCTTAAGACTATTATTATTAAGACATATATTTTTTTAATAAGACTATTTAAGTTGGAAGACTTATAAAATGTTGTGTAGTAATTAATTATTTTCAAGCTATATATTGAATTATTCTAATAATACGAAAATGAAAAAAAAAATCATGAAGTAGACATGAAAGATAATATTTCGGATTCCCTTTCAAATTTGTTCAAGTTTCTTCCCTTTTATAGGATTTCATCCTGAAATATCCATAAAAGTGTTTGCCCTTAAAATAGTGAATATATTTTTTTTAATATTAAAAGTATAATCATTGAATAATTCTTCCATTTCTCATCAAAGCACATTTACTTAAAATAATAATCTGAAAACCAAAATTTATTCGTTGAATAGTGATATATATTTTCAGGTAATCGATTCTTTAGTATTTTAGCGTCGAACAAATAAATTATAATTGGTTTTTCTATTAGAATTGATCCTAAAACAAATAAGGGGAAATATACCATAGAAGCTATTTCTATGTATTTATTACTAACATTCTTAAGTCTCATTCTGTCCGAAACAAATGCAAAATTTTACAATTGTTCTTTCTAAAGGCTTCAAAAATTTATTTACCTTTACTTTGTTGCTAAATTCTTATTTTATTAAGATAAATTAAAGTACTAAGACGTAAAATAGATATCACTATCTTCTACATTACCATATCTTTGATTTTCATTTCATGAAAAATATTCTAGTGTCTTTTAGTTATTAATGAAAAGTACTTTTGTATGAAACAGCAAGAAAAAAGATAACTTTAAAATAAAACGTGTTTGCGAAAATTTTATATTTATCTTCTCTAAAATGTGATTTCTAGCACAGATAAATTTTATTTAGTTAACATTTAAAATAGTAAAAATGAAGAATTTCTTCGAGAATCTTAAAGCAAATTTTTTCATTGATGTTTTCCCATGCCAAAAGTAGGAATACGAAAATGTGCAAATACAAACATTTGGCTGTAGTATTTCAGCAGTTAGGAAAAAATAAGATTGAAAAAGATTTCTAAAATGCCCTCACTTCTCATAAATAAATAAATACAAATGAAATGAACATGAAATTATTTAGAACACCATATAATTGTTTACATAATATTTTACTGCTAATAATGTGGTTTCAAACGTCTTTTTGATGAAATAGCTATTTCGCGCCACATCCTATAATTTCTTAATTGCTTTTAAAAACTAGTAGATAATTTGAAATTTCAAAATATAAATAAATATATAATTCAAAATATAAGTCAAACGTACTTAAATTAAAATTTTGCATCATTATCTTCATATCTTTTACATCATTATAAACATCTTCACCATTATTAAATTTTCATAATTAATAAAAAGACTTTAATTTGACATTTCAAACACGTATGGCTATAATGTGGATGCATTCTCTCATACCTTCAAATAATTAATAAGGAATAATAAAGGGAAAAAATTAGTTTGTTGCCGTTATAAATGATGTAATTTTATCGAATTACACAATATCTATAAACAAAAATTGTAATATTGATGATTCGTATGGATAAATATTCAATTATTTCTTGTTAATTTATTAATTGTTTAATTAATATTACATGTTAATTATCATTAATTACTTAATATTCTTTGTTAATTGTTTTTACCTATTTAATATTCCTTAATTGTTATCAATTAATTAATATTGCTTTTAATTTTTATTAATACATATTATTTATTACTTATTAATTGTTTTAATATATTAAAACTTTATGCCTTTTGATATTTGTGTGATATTTTCTTTCCTTTCACAAGACTGGTTAATTTCTGTTTTGGAAAATGTGCTTCAAAATACTTTTCTGAGATTACTAAATCTATTTAAACAGATTAATGATACTTGGAATCCATAATAACATGTGCCATGTCAGATTAAACTCTATCATAGTGTTTAGATTTAACACGAACTGAATTAATCAATTGAACTAAATTATATGAACTAGGAACCAATTGAACTAAATTAATCAACAAAAATTGGATCTCAAATTTTCACAATTCTCTACTTTTTAGAATTCCCATGGAACTTACAAATTTACTCATAACCATCGATCTTATAACCAGAAGTATATAAGAAGTTTTTCTCAATATGGTGCATCTTTTAATAATGCATTTAACGCCATTCACTATAAATCAAGGCAATTATTTACTAGTAAGCTTCTAGAGTGGAATTTACGGAAGGAAGTATGCACTTTGAATGAAATGATGCAATGTATTTTATCAAAAGTCTATATTCTCAATAAAGTTAAGAATCCCGAATGTGTTTTCATGGATTCTGAAATCCAATTCTATTCTGCGACAACATCATCTTTGCTCACAGCTGGCCCTTATACTAGTTGATATATGACTATAACGTAACTAGTTTCAATTGAACTAGTAAATTGTCATGCATGGATTCTCCCATTTCTCAGTGCTCATCTGGTCGCAGTAGATTGCTTTAGAAATCAATTAATTTCCATCGTCTTACACTAGGCCTGTAAAGGACAGTAGATAATGACTGAGTAAGGGATCAATTCAATGCTATGAATGGAATTGTCCTCCAAATTTGATTATTTTCCCCAGGTAGAGGGAAAAAATTGAGCGACCTATGAAGTTTCGTGTGAATCTATCCATTCATTAGCTAGAAATTTACGTTCGCCTCTTACTGATAAACTTCAGACTTCAATTAATTCTGTACTCTCATTTAACTTGTATTTACATTGTAAAAGGTATGGGTAGCACCTGGTCTGATAATTAACTATAAAAATAATCTTTTATGCTGTAAATCAATTTTTTAAATAATTTTATAGCCTCCTGATTAAAATAATTTTCAAAATAGAACCACTTAAAGTTTTATGAAATCTATAAAAAGATGTTGTACATGTGATTTTCTTTTTTCTTGAGATAATGTTTCACTACAAACTTTTTTAAGTTGCAATATCATTCAGTTAAATACGTTTTTTGTCAGAACTAATAATTTGCCCCCTATTATTGATGTAATTACTTTTTAAAAATTCTTCAAATTTGCATTTAAAGTGAATGATTTAATCAGGCATTTTTGAAATTATCATTTTGTACTAAAATTTTTAAATCAAACTTGCTCTACTATTGGTTTTTTCTACTTCATTCTCTTACCTATAAGGAGTAAAAAGGCCAGAATAAAGATTTCGTCAAAACTCTTTTGATTTTGGTAAGATTTCTCCGCTTTTTTATGAGAAGACACAGTATTTCAAATATTATTTTTAAAAGAGTAAATCTGACATCTTTAAAAAAATTTGAATAGGAAATAATAAAATACTGCTCTGTTATTTGTTACGGAATCTTTCGAAATTGTTTTTTTAATTATGTAGGATAAAATGTGCTGATAATTACAGATAATTATAGACAGCAGCGTTGCTCTATATCCAATACTATTAAAAGTAGGTGATAATCAATAACTTCCTACTACTCCAGCGAAAACCCGAATCGATAAAAGCAATTTGCACTTACTTGCTGATTATCTCAATTTAACAAAGCTCTTTTGTCTCTTAGGAAACATTATTCAAAATATAAATGAACTAAATATAAATGAACTATATAGATTTAAAACTACTTCTCAAGAAAATATTCGTCTAAAAGACAAAACTGCAGTTTGTTTTCTTTTCAATCTTTTTTTTTCAATATTTTCGTTCTACATCAAGTATTTTGAATTAATATCTATCAATATCAAGTTAATAATGTAGCAAGAAAACGTACTTATCCTGCAAATAAATATATTAAGAAATTATTCCATATAACATACGTCTGCACAAAATATAGAAAAACTATTAGTGGCCCATTACATGTTAAGAAAGTTGGAAGAAAATCAATAAGAAGTACAAGACAGAGAAATAAATATACAATTTTGTATTAACTCCAATTTAATTTTTCCGTAAAATAAAAAGCATTCAGAATCAATCTTATAAAACTGAAAATTCATATAATACTAAATAAATAGCAATATGTTAAAATTCCAAAATGTTCCAAATGTTCCAAAATTCCAAATGTTCCCTTTCCAAAATGTTTCTCTATAAAATATTCTTTAAGTAAAACATATTTATAAGGCATTTTCTATTGTATTTAGAAATTATATATTGGACCTTTATTACAGTAAAATTCCAGTTTGTCACATGATTTAAGTTTTTTCAAAGGTTTTCTGACTTTCAAAGAAATAGTTTATAAATACATAAAATTACTTAAAACTAAATAAAAACACAAAAGAAGCAGCAGTCATTGGCATTCAAAAATCTGATTAAACCTTTTCATTAATTAGTGTACAGATTTAGCACTAGAAAATATGTATTTGTGAAAGGAATTATAGTTTAATTAAGCCAATATTAGTTATATTGAAATTATGACCTTTAAAAATTGTAATCACTGTTAGTAGTCCTATTGTTTTAAAAACTGCTAACTATATGAAGATAAAATATTCACATGAAGGATACTTTATTTTTTCATTTTTCATGAGCTACAAATGAAAACCCTTTTGTTGTGCTTTAATATAGTTGAAATATTTAGATATAAATTAAATTTTCACAATAAAAATCACTCGCATTATTTTTTCTTGAATATTCTAAAAGATGCCAAATATTCTGGCTAAACAAATCCATAGATACCAAAAATGAATAGTTTTGTTCTCATATAAGCTTCCGATTATTTTTTAGCTAGCTAATTTTGAAAAAGTCAGATCTGAGGGTTTGTGACGAATCAGAAAGAAACCAAAGTCGGTAAAATGTATAACCGGTTCACTAAAAATAGGTTCTTTTTCATGAATTTAAGGATTTAATGAAATATTATCGTTTAGGGATAGGTTTTTTTATTTATGCATGTAAATACTTCAAAAATTATATTTTTATGCTGTATTATTAAGAGCAATAAGTTGAACAACATGTGATCAGTAATTAACGTTTTAAAATAATACTGTAACTGTCTCAAAATGACTCCTTTTTCAAGTCATATATATATCCTTACTCACGTGACTCACGTAAAAAAAGGCAAGGTCTCATCTTCCTGGAGGTTCAATTCAACTCACTGTAAAATGATAGATATTGAATGCGATGGTTTTTGTTATATGATTGCACATTCAAGTAAATTGAGTTCATTAACAACACAACATTTCCCATAAAATAAAATAATTCTAAAATGATGCATATCTCGAAAGAGAATCCAATACTTCTTTCCTTTTAAAGAAAAAAGAGCAAAATTTGAATTAAAAAAATATTAGAAACTTTTGATTAATCGATTCACTTTACCTGTTTACTAAAATTAGCACTAGTTAAGTGATTAGATTTTCGAAACTTAATTGCAAAATTTTAAGATTTTACTTCATGCGCTCCAACTGGTTAATATTTTCTAATTGTTTAGTGAGTAAAATAAAGCGATTATGTCCACAATTTTTATATGATATTAATACATTATCACTGTATTATCCTTTATAATTGATTAGAACTAATGTTTATCACCCGCTTGTAGAACAATTTTTTGTCATTGACATTAAATGAAACAAACACGAAGACAATAAATAAATAAAGAATGAAAAAATTTTAGAAGAAAGCATTCTTTTTAATATGAAGTTTGGCAGATAAAAAGTAGAACGCTGGAAAAAAGGTATTCTGGTAAAGGTAAGGTCTGGATGGTAGAAAGGTATTAATATGGTTTACGGGAAAAGAAGTTAAAGTTGATTAAAATAATATTCTAATCCAGTATTAAGAGTTAATTTAACGTAAATTTTGTTTCTTCAGGGAATGAACATTTTTAAAATTAAATTTTGAATTCTCTGATTTTTGTGTAAAAGAAAATATATGAAGCACAATTTGCTTTCTGGTATAAAATAATAAATTATCCATTAAAAAAAATTCCACTCTTATTCTGAGTGTAAAACTTCTTTTTTCAGAAGCATTCCTTTAAACTTTCTATTGAATCTTGACTCACTCTATTTATAAGGACCATTTCATTAAAAAAAATTTCTATCTTAATCGCAACAATTTTACCTGTAACAAATTTAGTTCAGTAAAATATTCATACGTATTTTTATGGTGAATCAGAAAAGAATATGTCACAAAAAATTATAACCGAATCCCTCTAAGCTGATCCCTTTTCATGAATTTAAGGGTTTCATGAAATACCGCAACCATTTTCACTATCAATGAAACATCATTTACGAATAGTTTTTTATTTACGTATAAAATGTTTCCAAACTTATGTTTCTGCTGCATTGTTTAAAGTAATAGGTTCAATAACCTACGATCAGTAATTAACGTTTTAAAAAAAAGGATCGTAACTGTCTCACGGAGCTTAACAAATGTAAACTTTAAAATTCTTTTCGCCTAATCTTCTGATACATTATTTATTCGTTACATTTGTTATCCAAGTAGTCCCTGGCTTAACTATCTCCGTTAATCTTTTCAGAAACTCTAGTTAAATTCCCTCGTCATGCTTACCCGAATTTCCTTGGAAAAACTTAACAACAAAATCGATTTCTTCGTTGTGATGGTCAGTGCAATTAATTCTGTATCGGATTGTTTCAAAGTAAAATTAAAGGAAGGCTCATCTTTCCCCTGATCTCCTTTCAAGCTCACGATTTAATTAAAAATTGGAGCTTCCTCCTATACCACTAAGAGACGGTTTCGTGGTAAGTGATGCGTGCAGTAGCGGAGATTAGACTCTTCATCTGAAAACTTGCTCCGAGCTCAAATCCCGATGCCTCCCTGCAGGCCGAAAGCTTGTCTCGACTTTTTATACGTTTTCTTAATATCAAGTAGTAGGGAAAACAGGAATTTTAGATCAATGTGATCCAGGAGTAATGAGGCTCATTATCATAATGAAATTCGTCTACCGTTGGAGGAAGGTTTTGGTATTTGGGCCTTTTCTAATTTATGTAATAAGAGCCTGATAAATAAATGGGATTGATTTTAATATAGAGATAAAGTTTTTCGGAGTAAAAATTTTTGTATTTTTAATTAATTCTTGCTGAGAGATAGGGGGAACTGAGTCTCGGAAACTGAAATTAGCTTGTGCATTGTAGCTCTCATGATTTACATTCCAAATTTTCTTTTCAAGTATTGCATTGCATACAAATTTAATTTCGGAACTTTAAAAAAATACCAGCAAACAAAAGGAATGAGGGCATTTGAAAAGGGTTTCTAGGAGAAACCTTTTTGGCATTTATAGTTTGTTTTAGTAAAAAATGATTGCGTTATTGAAAAATATTGTTAGTTTTTATTAAATAAAATGGGATTATTTGATTTATTTTAATTTCGAAGATTTATATTTTAAAGTAAATGAAAAATGATAAATAAAGTATTAATAAATGAAAGGACTCAAATGTATTTAAACCAGGAACAGAGGAGAAAATTATTCTATTTTTTAGTTTTGCTTATGTTAGTGATATAATTTAGTTTTTTCTTAGGCATATAACTAGTCTTAATAATCTGAAACTATCAGCAGTAGTATTAATAATCACGCTGTAATACATTTGAGTTATAAGTTAAGCCAACTTCTCAATTTTCTTATTGCTTTAAATAGACTTTTAGTTGAAGTAACACAGTTAACAATTTCTAATTTTTTTAATGATTTTTCTGTAAATAAATTCTAAATTTCCATGATTTACGAGAAATATGAATTAAATTTTGACTGAATACGTAATGTAATAGTGAACCCATAAATTTAAAAAATTGGAATTGGTGAAAAAAAGTAAATGTTAAGATTATGATATGATTAAAATTCCTAATATTAATCAAAATAAATATAAAAATAATACTAAAAAATGCAATTCTAATAGTCTTATGGAAATATACTTAGATTAGTTTTTACTGTAAATAAAGAATAAAATGCATTTTTATAAATTCTATAGGAGAACTTTCTATAAATACATTTTAAAATTGTATGTTTGGCTTTTAGCTGAATTTTCCAAATTGAAATAAGCCAAATAAAAATATTTTAGCTTAGAAGAATGCGCGCTGAAGTCCACCAGATCCAATGAAGTGCAATATTTTTAATTTTCATATTTATGCAAATAACTTTTGTCAAGCCTCAAATCGAAGCAATTCATTATCAAATTTACTAATAGTTTACAAAAATCTAAGCAGGAATCATTCTAGAAAGAAAAAAAAGGAAAAATATTTCTTAAATAAGTTTGATATTTAAACTATATGAAAAAATAGTATTATTAGAATAAAATATATTTTAATTTTTTTATGGTATGAGTTTTGAACGTAGCTAATAAATACCTACAAAGTAAAGGATTATTGTATAAAAATTTATTTTACTATTTTCCAATGCTTATCTCATAAATAAAAATCTAATTATAATAAAATTGTTTATATGTATTAACTCAGTTCAGTTGCAGATTTTAATTGATTCTCGTAGTATATTTATAACTTTTGTTATTTAAGTTTGTGCTTTGTTTATTTTTTCGAGTTATTAATGAGCTACTAGACATTTTGAAAAAAGTTATGTTTGTTTTGAGACAACACTAAAGCTGGTGTCATACTCAAACGCTCATAATAATTACATAATCCTAGATACAATTTTAAAAAGTAGATAATATGTATTAATATTGTAAGTGATTAAAAGTAAAAAAACTGTAAGAACAGAAGAATGGAGACAGGTAATCATGTTTATTTTTATTTTATTAAGAATTAAAAAATTCGTATCATTATGTTGAGATTATTTGTTAAGTTGCATTAGGTTACTATATTTATTTTCATTTAATATTTCAAATACTAAGTAGTGCTTAGACATGAACCAAGTAAACAAAATTCCTTTGAATGCATTTAAGTAATTTTATTCTCAGAAACTGAACAAATTCTTATGGAAATTTTAGTTGAAATTTCAAATATGAACTTTTTATCAATTCCTTTAGATGTTCTGAAAAGTTTAATAGAAATCTATATTTATGACGACTTTAGTATATCAGGCAAAAAAATCTAAATTCATACAATTAATTGATAAATCAATGAAGATGCTTTTCAGAAGATTTTGAGCTTTAAGCAGCAACCGAAAACTTAATTAGTTACTGATGTGAATCTTTTTTATTTGATTTATATTTAATTCTATATACCCCCACCGAATTGAAAAATATTCTAGACGGAAAAAATAATACGTGATTTTTTTAAAAATATTATTCAAAAAGAAATTTCAAAAAATTGACATCATGCATCGATATATTATTGTTTTTACCTTAAAGATTAAAAATGAATTTATCATCACAATTATGATTTTAAAAAAATGCCGTGATTAATGTTGATTTCAGGTAAATTCGAATAGCCTTTTTAAAGGTAATTTTCTCCCTTTGCGCTTTTATTCAATTTGTTTAGTTTCCAATAATAATTTTGTGGATGACATTTTTAAAATACACATGATTAAAGGGGAGAAATAAACTAGGAAAAATTTACAGTGTTACACTGAGTTTTTCTTCATCTTTTATTAAAGCCATTTTGCTAGAAAATGGACATAAAACCAGTTGTTTATTGAATCCAAAAACTGCTGGAGTGTCTCATTATTATGTATAGGTAGATTTTAAGAATTCATTTTTGATTAAAATAAGAACTTGCTGCTCATTTTTTTGCTTTAAAAAATAACTTAGTATACCAGTGCAAATAAATTACTAGAATTATTCTTGAAATGAATTTGCAACTTTTTAACAAAAGTAATATTTTAGACTAAATATTAATCTTTAATAATTTAGATTTCAATGAGAATTTTTTTACATATTTATGATCATGTTTACTTGATTTCTATTATCTTCAGTCATCCTTGATTAATAGTATTAATACTTGATTGTGCCTATCACTGTATGAATTTTATTTCCTTGTGCCATAAAAATTCTTATCGAATTCAGGTGATGAAAGATAGGCGATACTCATTTTTTATCTTTCTAAACTCAATTTCATTGCTTCGACTATTTTTGAATATATACTTTGTTTATTTCATTATTATAGCCTATCATTTACTAATCCTACAATAAACTGTTATTGTTGAACATATGAGAGAAAGTGAAGTAATTTCATTCTGGTTCCATTTATCTGAAATTCTTGTATTTACAAAACTCATTCCATAGAAAGACAAACAAGTTATAAAAACTTTTCAAATAAAGTTTAAATTTTCCGATATATACTTTTGTTTTAAGACAGGAGCTTTCCAATTTTTAAATTTCATAATATTTTAGTTTGAGTTTTTTTTATCATTTTGCATGCAATCAATGAAAATAAATTTTATTTCTTTCGACAAATATATATAGTTTATTATCAGGTTTAGGTATTTAGGTAGGTAAGTATTCGGTTTTGCTATGCATTCTACGTCGTCACAATTCAAAAAAAAAATTCAAGAAATTGTGAGAACATGCATGTCTTATAATATTTGCAATTGCTATCAAGTAATCCGTAGGTACTTGTGACAGTAAAATAAGATTAAAAAATATTCAGGTTTTGTTGAAGTTTCAAAAAGAAACAATAACATTAAAGACGTAAAAAACTAAGAAGATTATTTTGACAATGAAGTTAAAATTACATTGTTTTGGGATTGTATTTTTCTGGTGCTTCTAAAAATAAGATATCTCTTACCCAATTCGAACTTTTTCTTGTTATGCGAAATATCAGGGCATTTTGATCTTTTCACTACACCCTCAAAATTTACTCTTAGAAAATGAAACTCTTTGTTTTTCATTATTATTAAAATTGTTCGTAAAATCCTTTTCTATGATTCAAAGATTATTTAATTTACTGAAAAAAGAGTTTCAATTTTTTATTTATTATTGATATTTTAGCACCATGTCATCAAAAGTATGATGACATGGTGCTGAAACACCCCATATGTACAGTAATATGTCAGATTAAAAATCAATCGTCGCATGATCTTTCGAAATTATAAAACTTTACCATGGTTAGAGAAATTATATACTTTTTTTTCATCTAAATTTACTTTTTCAAAAGTAATCTGGAAAATTTGCAATTAAATTTTTTTTACTGTAAATAAATTAATCGTTTCTCTTCAGGAACTTAATCAAAAATATAAGATAATGGTCCAGAAAATAAAAAAAAACCCTAAAAACTATACCCTTCTTGATGTTATAATGAATTATAAATTTTTCAAAAGGAAGTATTTCAGTGAAGGGGATTTCATGATATGACTTTATTTTTCTAGTTAATGCGTTAGCTGCTTAAATTGTAATGGGGAAAAATGTTAATAACAATAAGTAAAAGAATATGTTCATTCCATGATATATTTCAACGCTCACAATGTATCATTTTTTATTTGTATAAGAAAACTGGTAACCTCATATAGAAAATATTTCTTATCTCAAATATAAAAATTTAAACAATAGTCCCTTACATAAAAAAAGTTTTGGAAAATACATGTTTTGCCCCACCGAGAAGAAGTATAAATTGGATATTAACTTTTTACTTACAATCCGAAAGATTTTGCCCCTACAGTTTTTATCTGAAAATTAATTTTAAGTCAATATATTTTCTGCAACTATTAATGATGTAAATATCGAAGGAGATTTAAAGGATCAATAACTTTGTATCATGAATATAATATAATAAAAAAAAGAATTTCGAAAGTCCACGTTTCTCCCCACAGAGAAGTATAAATTGGATATGAACTTTTTACTTATAACCCGAAAGATTTTGCCCTTTCAGTTTTTATCTAAAAATTAATTTTAAATCAATATATTTTCTGCAACTATTAAACGAAGAAAATATCGAAGGACCTCTAAGGGATCGATATCTTTTGATCATAAATATAATATCGCTTAAACATCAGACAGCAGCTTCCAATTTGAACTGACGATCCTTCAAAAAAATCCATCCGTGGATGAATGCATTGATAATCTGAAGAGGATAAGGGGCTTCATTGTTCTGCTTCCAAGTACCACAATACATCTCGAGACAAAACCGGAAACCAACGATAAACGATCCATTACTTCATCTCGTATCGGAAGAGAGTTAGAATGTGGTAATTCATGAATTCAAGATGTTTGGTGTTGGTAACCACATCGCTTTGAAAGAGCGCGATCTCTACGAAATATCGCTATCCGAACACTTGGAGTACTGCGATTCATGTCTACTCCTTTCCAAACACCTTCCAGAGACGAATCAAACACGATCTATCGTTTCCGGAATAATGTGAAAGGAGCAAGACCACAAACAAATGCGGTCCTTTAACAGTAACTATTGATTGTCAAAGAGAAGGGGGATAGGCTAAGAACATTCTCGCCTTATATAGAAAACCAGTCAAGGAAGTCCGAACTTATTGCTCCATCCTGATTGATTATTTTGAAAAATGTAGAGGGGGAAAGTTGTGTCAGGCGTTTCTGGGCTGTTTATCAGAATACCTAAATTTGTATCAACTTGACATAGCTCCGCCTTTTGACTGTGCGTGTTTCTAGGTCGAACCATATTTTCACGTCTTGGCGCCGAGCTGGGCCATAAATCGCCGAACTCTCAAAATAAAAGACAAGGGAGAGATAGTGTCTTACCCAAAAACATATTTCTTCTCCGGCCAGCTTCTCAATGTATGAAGAATGAACTCAAGAGACCGGAGATTGCATTCTCTTCAGAAGAAAGGGCTAACTTCCAACCTCTTGGGATGACAACAGTCTGAGGCCCAACTTCCACTCCTGAAAGATAGGATAAAATAAGAGACAGAGATAGGCAACTCATGGGCTTTCTTCAATATACTTGAGATATATCAGTTTAACACTGTTTTTGTTTTACATTAAAATGGTTCAGCTTCAAAAGTTGTTGCTGTAAATCCATAAGATAAGAAATTCATTGAAATAAATGATTAGAATATCTAAGAATACCAAAAGGGATTTACAATTTGTGAAATCCATCATTCTTCTATTTCTTGAAAAAAAATTGCATTATCTCTGGAAATTTAATATAGAACCAAAACATTTATACTTATGAAGAAGGGATCATTTGTCGAACATCGATAAATATTATTGATTTATAGTCAAATTTCATTTTTTAAAGTTGTTTTAAGAACTTTTTTCCAACGATATGTTTTGTGAAAATAGATTAGATAATCTTTACGTAATCTTTTGAATCCATAAAGATTATTAAAACTACTTCTAATTCAACTATAAGCCACCTTATTCATATTATTTTAACGCATATATTTTTATTTCTGGATTTGTGGTATTTATGTGATTGCAAAGATCACAGTTTTAGGTTATTTTTGTATATAATAAATCCAGAAATCTATTCATGGGCCTACATATATATATATATAAAACCAATTAACCGTAAGTATGGAATATCAGAACAAATATGGGATTGTATTCCACGTCTACAGCCCTGAAACAAATACCAGAAAATTATCAGGGAAAAACAGTCTTTAGAAGAATCAGACGGGAATTCTCACAGCTCAAGCCTTGTTCAAAATTAAACTGACACAGTAAGCCTGCCTGAAATAAAAATCCTCGGTTCTAGGGAATTATCTTGTTATAGAAACATTCTTGAAGCAGAATAATGAAGTTGATCCATTGTTTATAATGTGCATAGTGAACAGATAAAGAATAGAGAAGTTACCGTAGAGAAATAACATGTATGATTTTTGTAAAAATGAAACAGAATTTTAGAATATTTTTATGCTCTGTAGATAACAACTTAAATCCAAAATTTTTCATCTTAAATATTTCTTTATTTAAACATATTATATCATAGTAAAATTCTTCATTGGAATCATAGATCTTTATTATTACATTTTTTTTCATGTCTATAAAAATATCGCATTTTTTTACTGGAAAGAGAAATTATGTCATTCGTTTTTTATTTAACACCTGACTCTTGAAATTACATTAAAGTTTTTTTTTTGATATTAATTTCCATTTTGAAAATGTTGATTCTTAGATATTTTTAAAAAGGAAAATTATAAAGAAACAAATATATATTTTATTCAGAATTTTCTGCAGTAAATAAAAAATGAATATGTGGAATCTTTTATATAAAAATTGTTATTTTATATAAATCAAATCTATTTTTAAGTTTCCGAAAAATAATTTCTATTAATTATAAAAAACTTGTTAAAAATTGTATTACATTTTTGTTATAAACCTGTGTGAAACCGCATAGTTGCTGAAAATTAAAAATTACTACTTGTTTTGAAAATTCAAAAAGAAAGAATAAGACCATTTCCGCCCAATAAAACCAACTTATAAATAAAAGGAATTGAAATATATATATTATCTCAAATAAATACATTTCAATAGATTAACTATATTTAAAATGATTTTTAGCTTTAAAAACGGAATGAATGTTCTAAAGCAACTTAAACGAAATTAAAAATCCATATCATTCGTCTTCGAGCATCCACGTCTTCTTTAGTTATATTTTTCATCACTCAATATCTATTATTGTTATTCTTCTTTCATTATCTTTCATAAATTAAAGTGTTATTCTACGGAATGATTAACTAGTGTGAATAAATAAATAATCATATTTCTAAAAAATAAGGTCAGTACTATATTTTATTTCTCGTATAAAAACTGAACATGAATTCAAAATATGAAAATATGAACATGAATTCGAAATTCTGTGAGTGTTAAAGCCATTCAATAAAAATTATTAATATATCGAATCTCTTATTCTTTGTGTTTACGTTTCACGAATCATGTACATTATCCAGGGCATCTTTTTGCCATATTGAAGTACTAAGCTACTGATAACCAGGTGTTCAAATACATATATTCATTTCTTATACTACGAGTTACGAAAGTAACACTCATATATGTGGATTTTATATCCAAAATTCTGAAAGTATATGTTACAAATTTTTAAAATAATTGATTCTAAGAATAAAACCCTTCAGCTTTAGAAGCGAAAAGAATAATGTAAAATTTACATGAGATAAAAATATACCCATAATTTTTTAACGATGTTTAATAATTTCAATAATCTCATGCATAATATTCTAGAATTTTATATATTTTTAACATTGCTATTCGACAGAGAGGAAATGTCAGTTAAAAAATGATTTTTATAAATAATGTGGGGAGAATGAGAATGTCCAAAAAAAGCAGATTTCCTAAAGAGTAAGGGTTACAAAAATTTCATAAAATGATAAAGAAAACTTTTAATTCCTGTTTTTTCAATCAATTAAGTTTCCTGCTTCTAAATATTTATATCAATTTTTTGAAAGAAAATGATTGCATGAAAATTGGAAAAGGTATTATATAGGTTTATTTATTTATCTGTTAGAACAAAAAGTTTTTTGTCAATAAAGTAAGCCCTTAAATTGTAATTTTCTTTTCCTTTATTGTCAGCAAATATTTTAAAATAGTTTATATCCCTTTGCTTATTTAAAGATTATCAGTAACTGCTGTGTAATTTTTGTTTTAATTTTGTGGGGGCTATTATATTTCAATAGTTTCAGACTTCAACAAATGCATAACAAATACGGATATAATATGAGAATGTTGTTTAGGTACAGTTTCAAATGAAAATATCAGCTAAAATGCTTTTAACCAAGGTCACATTTCTTCTGAATAGAAAAAGTGACTTGTTTTATATCCACATAATTTATCGATTTTACTCTTCTAGAATTTTTTTTAAAGTTATACATTTTATCTGACATATGCTTCTACTCAATTCATAGCATTAATGGAAACAGAGTTAAAAAAAGTAAATGTTATTGAAATTTTCCCACTAGCCATAAAAAATTGTTTGGAATTGTTTATTACTCTTTTTAGATACTAGTTTAAAAATGGTATTTTGGTATTTGATTCCACCATTTTAAATATCGGATAGCACTGAAATTATATGAAAATATTTTTAACTATTTAAAATACCTTTTCAAAAGCAATTTTTAAAGGTAAAAAATCAATCGCATACCGATATTTTTTCCCTTGATAGTTATATAAAACAAAACATTTTTTGTTTTGAAAGAAAACCGCAAGTAAACAATCTTTAATAGACGCTTACAGCAATGGAATGACGTAATTTAGTTACTATTTACTACGCACTAAAAACAGTCAATAAAATAAAACAAGTAGAGATAAAGTCTGTTTTTATGAAGAACATAATTGAAATGTGTCCTTGAGAAGCAAATACTAAATAAAGTTTGATTTCCTCTTTGGTTTGAGATCTCATTTACCTTGACTTTCATTTTTTAGCCTTGAAAAATTTGACCTAGAAGAACACTTCCGGATTCACTACTTTTTTACTTTTTGCAATTCTGGGTCGACTTAAAAAAAGCAAAACTTTTTGAGGTCACAGATTCTCTCCTCCGTGTTCGTTTAATGAAATCATAAGCAAGAAGGCTTAGCGCAGATTTGTATTAAAGTTAACACATAATTTAAGATTCATGAAATTTGTGTTAAGATGTAATATTTTTAAATATTACAAAAAATGTAATATATTACTTTCATTAGCAGCTAATTAATACAAATGTACGATATAAAATACAAAAGACTTTTACTATATTAAGTAAACTTATTATTAGCAATTTAACCGTTTAATATTTATGAATATTATGTGAAAATTTATATTCACTGAAAATTCATTTCAATAAGATAAAAATAAAAGGATATTAAGCATTTTAATTAGATATATAATAGGCAATAAATTTCTGACATTTCTAAATGCAAATATAACGCAGAATTAAATAAATTCGGAAAACGACTCTAATTTATTAAATTCTTTTTTTAACATTTTACTATACAAATTTTAATAGTTATTTTCACTTTAAATATTTGATTGTTTCATATAAGAACGTATTCATAGAAAACGTATGGAGTTCAATGAGAGGATTAATTAAATTAAATTGTAATGTTTAATTTTATGCTACGATTTTTTTTTTTTTTACGATTTGAATTTTCAATGCCCGTGTCTAAATTTTTTTTATTTACCATTATTTGCGCTCAATTTCTTAATTGGTGAGGGAAATTATAAACATATTCAGCAATCTTTTTCATTTCAAAACTATAAAATTGTTCATCAGGTATTACGATGTTTAATTTTTATTCTTTTTGTAAATTTTAATTAATTATGTTGTTTTGAGACCATTACTATTACTCAATAAAAATTCTCTTAATCAATAAAGGAAATATTAATTCTATATATATTTCTGATTAATAGTTTTTAAAATTATTTTCCTGTTACTTAATTTGTACATGTAAACATTTTAATAGTTTTGAGAAAAAATGCCTCTAAATTTTATTAAGAAGATTTTAAAATTGAAATTCTGATTATCAATTTAGTGCTATTTTATTATTCACTTATAATTAACGTTTATTAAATATTTTTATTTAACTAAATTGAGTTTCAAAAAATTTTATGAATTCGATGGAATTAAAAGGCAATTCATTAAAGAAAAGCAATTGATTTTACAAAAGATAGAGCTTAAGAAGACAGTTTGAAATAATAGACGAATTATTATTCCCAATCAAATACCATATAGAATTTCCTGCTGCAAATATATATGCATTGTTAGTAAAACGGCCCGTTTAGTGAATTTCGCACCTTGCAAAGTTGCGCTTGTCCACACATAGAGGGCGCTAACTGTCAAATACCGACTGAAAGTTCTTTTTTCCCCCTTCGCTGCCGTTGAAAGGGAAAGAACGCTCGAAAAACGTAACTAGGTTAAACGGTAAAGCAGCTGTGCAGTTTCATTGCAGCTGGGTTTTTTTTTTTCAGGTTTATTTTACTTTTACTTTTTTTCATAAATACTGAAATGATCTGCTTATTCAGAGCTGGTGTTTGTGTGCAATATATATTTTAAAGCTTAGAAACGGAATTGATTCAATAAAACCACAAAGTAATTTTGTTTTAATATGACGTTTCTCTATCTAAATAAAAATTTTAATCAGTTGACGTCAGAACATTCGATAAATAGAATTTGATCAGTTTCTTCAGACTTGAACTAAATCAGTGAAAGATGTTGCTCTAACAGTTGTTTGTATTATTTTACTCTTTTTGTTAAAACTACGAGGATTCACAAATTGATTTCATTTTGCATTTAATTTTTCTTTCTGTGTAATCTTGCATCTTAAACAAAAGAATATTCGTACTTGAAATTAATATAAATAATAATTTTTTTTCAAAATTTTTAATCTACGTTTTAGTTATCAAGAGAAATGAAAATTTTGTTCGTACATATAATTACAAAGATAACTTTCAGATGTTTGGAAGTTGAAGCCAAATTTTACAGCAAATGTCAATGAATTACTACGTTACTAAATATATTAGGTTCAACAATAATATTCAAAGCATTTAATCCAGCAATTTTTTTACTCTTTCATTTATAGTATTTTTAAAAGAGTAATTAATAAATTTTTTAAACAGAATGTGTTTCCAAAATCAAAGCCGATTCCTATAAATATAAGATAGGACTCAAGGAAAAATAACGCTTTACATAAAAATCACTTCAGCAAATTATTTTAAATAAATAGTAATTTATTACAGAAAAATATTTTTTTCTGAATCCCTATGGAATTATAGAATTCCTTTAGAATAATTTCTATGAAAAGTGTGTCCTTTTATATTATTTGCTTTACTTCCGATCTTTTTAAGACTTTTGTTAATACACGACTCTTTCAGATTAAGTTATTTTAAATATAAGTAATCGAAATATATATGGAAAAAGTTAAGTAATTACTACTAAGAAGCAAGAGATTGTTTGAGTAAATTAAAGCAAGAGAACTCAAATTAATAGCCATCAATTAAACCCACAAATAATAGTAATATAATAAACCCACAAATAAATAATATAAATTTAATAACAATATGGTTACAAATTACATCTATTCTGTATACAACACTGTAATACAATATATAAATTTTTCTTATAATATTATAAAAATAGTTTTAAATAACTTATTAATTAAAAAGACTTATTTTCATTATAAAGACATTTTAATATATATATGTAAAAAATTGCATTGTCACCATACAATAACTTATCAAATTTTTCATTAAGGGCCAAATGATTGGAGTGAGGTGAATTCACAGTAGTGCATCAGATGTGCATTTGAGTGTTTGGCAAGAGAAAATGAGGTCCAATCTTATTTCTAACAGATTTAATTGCATGAATCACTTTGTGTTAAAAATATATTAATGTCTGGAAAAAATTTGTAATAGTTTGATTCTAAAACGAATTTCCCAATGTCTGTTTTCATTAATTGGGTTTTAGATTCAGTTGATTGACTTTACTTTCTATCGAATTAAAATAATAAATATATACAAGTAAAGACTTTATCTTTCCAGTAGGAATCAAATGCTGTGTTCAACTGCATTTTTCAAAATGGAAGCATTACAGAACTAAGCCAAACTGCAACTAATGGTGATGTTTAAGAGGCTAACAAATGAATGTTTGTCACCATTTAATTGAAAATAAGAACTGAATGGTTTTTACCACTGAATGGCTTTTTAAAATTTTCAGTGAAATGTATGCTATATATTTAAAAATTGAACTCTGTAATACTTATGTGTCTAAGTATGTATTTTATATTAAATGTGATATATTGGTAATTAGATATCATTAGAATATTTATAGTTTTTTAAATTCTAATTTATATATTTTAGTAATTCTAAAACAATTTTATACATTTTATGAATGTTCAACATAAGTGTTATTAGAGCTATGAAAATAATATATGTTCCCCCCCCCCCATCGAAACAAGCCCGTAGAAAGCTGCTGAAGCAAATTTGAAGCACAAAAGGTAAAATATTACAAACAACTCGACATATTTATTATCTTTGGACTGTCGGATATTTCTCTTCACAATATGCATTTGAAAATGAATTCGAAACTGTTGTTTGAGAAAAATATTTAATTTCCGCAAACAGAACATTTCGTACTTTTTCAAAACAACAAAATACAATACTGAATTGCAAGAAAGAATGAATAATTCTCCATCGAAACTTAAACACTAAACTACAATGACAGTTCTTTTTCTCTCCCTTTGTAAAATCATCGAAGCTTTTATAATTTCTGCCGTCGAATGTTTATTCGCAGTTTGTTCGAAAACAGCGAGATGCTCATTCGTCTCTTGAAAATAGATCCTATTTTTCAAAAAGCTACAGTTCGCTGCATTTTCTTTTCACCATTTCCAATCTCGTTGAATAAGTGCATTCTTTTTATCAATTTCTGCATACGTTGTAAACATGACGGTGCCTCTTTTCACAAGGCTTAAGCAATTAATGTTCTTAGGCTACTTGTTTCGTGCGCTATCGTTACAGCAGAACGCCTTGCTGCTGTGATATCCGTCTACTAATGAGTTTCATTATGAAAAGAAAACTACTTATAATTGGAAGTGGGATAGACTCAGGGAGGAATGTAATTGGAGCACTACTTAAAAATTCTCCTCCCCTCCTCTTTACGTTTCTCCAGAAGCTACAACAACACCGCAGGTTGTTTATCACGGAAACAAAAGTAACAGATATAAATTCTTAGATTCTTATAAATTGCTTATTACCTATCCAAATAAACGCAAAAGTTTCATACTTTTCCCTTTTTCAATTAAGATATTCAACAAATATGCAAGTACTATAAATGAATTCATATATTTGACGAACACTGTAATGAGTGTTTTTTTTTAAGATTCTTATATATTATATCATTTTCTTCACTTAATTAAAGATACAAGGCCGTTTTTTAAGGTTCAAATGGTTAGATATTCATACATTTACTTCATGCATTTGATATTTTGAGTTCAAAAATGAAGTAAAGATGCGTCTTGATTAGAAGTGCATTCTTCATATGAAGTAATGCAATATTTTTTATCAAAACATGAGAAGATCATTCGTTTCTGTAATTGAACTCAAATATTCATTAAAGTACTAGCTATCGATATGTGAATTAATCATTCTCAGTATTACATTATACTTAATAATAAAGAACCTATTTTGCAAAACTGAGGTGAATTCACAGTAATGCAACGGACTAACTTCAATTCAATAATTAATGTTAGAACGATTTAGTATTGGTGTTTTTGAGAACATATTATTTCAATGTTTTGGCCTTCAAGAGGGATCTAAATTGCGCAACTAAGTCCTATAGTTCATAAAATTATCAAAAACAATTTGATATACTATTTATGGATTGTTTATGGAGTAGTTATTACATTATAACGCTTAATAATAAACTGCATGGATTAATTCGATGACAAAAATTGGAAACATATTCCCTTTTAATCAAAATCGAATTATTTATGCAGTTTAATAATTTGAACACAGAAATGGAATATCTAAATTCTTTAAAAATAAATATGCGTGGTGAAGGAAGAAATCAATTAAATTCAAATCCATTTTAGATTAAAAAGTAACGCAAATTCTCAGGGAAACTACGATATGCCTCATTTTATTATTTTCAGCAAATCAAGAAAGAAAATATACTTATAAAGAAAGAAAAACCAAAGATATGAATAATTTTTAATTTATAATCAACTAAAACAAATAAAGCAACAAGCAAGGAATTAGGCAGAATTTCAATTGTCGGGCATACCTAGTATAAATTTATTTTTTGTAAATAAAAGAGAATTTCAAAAACTCATATTTTTCAATCTATACGTTCCTGAACTTATTTTTCAGCCAGTCTAAATTAATTATTTGGAACTAAAATTCAAGTTTTTGAATTAAGTTTATAGTTAAGTATCTCTATGAATGTAAGAAATCAAATATCAGAATACAAAATAAATCCTATATAAAGAAAACATACTGAATTTTTGCGTATTTTATTATAGTCTCAACAGTTTTATTCATAAAACATCCACTGTAAAAATTATAATTATTCACTACTTTCATAATTTGCCTAAATACTATTATTCTTGCTAAATTTACACATTTTAATTAGGGATGAATGCTATACATTAGAAATTTAGCAAAAGTAACATCTCAGATGGTTTTGAAGCAGTGTGTGTGTGTGTGTCACTCCAAAGGTGCTTTCAGATAAATAAATTACTTCTACTTAAGCAGCAGATTAAAACAGAGCTCACCTCTCTATTCCTTATCAAATTTTATATACCTTTCTCAATATGAATAAGACGTCAGTAATATTTTATGGCAATGATTTAAATAAAATCAATAGTTACTATTTCTGTATTATAAAATTCAGAAAACCTCATCGCATTTTTCCATTCTGAAATTTGAGAGACAGTATAATTTATATGGAATGATAAGTTATTAATGTATTCAATAAAGCAGAAGCAACATGCTATTAAACTCTGGAATGTTGAAACTGTCAGAAATGGACAGTTAGTATGCTAATTCTTCGAGGGATTTTCAGTACAAGGGAGTAGCCCAGAGATTTTTGCTCCAAGGTAAATAAATTCCACACAAGCATAGTATTGAAATAGAATAGTCTGCTGGTTATTTCGATATAGGGAGATTCCATTAAGTTTGATGTTAATTAATTCTGACGTGGACAGTTTAGAGCTTCGGATAAATATGAAGCTTTCACAGACTAAAGGATATCGATTTAAGGACAATAAATCATAGAAATAAGAATAATAATCATCAAATTTCGGCTGGGAAGAATTTTATTTCAAAAAAGATTGTTCAACTTTGTTTCTATCCAAGTTATTAAGCAGATATTTTTCTCTTTTATGGAATTTCGGAAATGTAAATTAAAATCCGTAAATTTAAGACATCATCAAAAAGATTAACTAAGAATTCTCAATCTCACAAATTTTTCTACAGAAAAAAGCATATCAAAAAGAGAAAGCTTATGTGTTTGCTAATTTGTTATGCACTAAACGGTAGACACTATAAATCATATTGTTAATCAGAAACTTACCACAAAATCCATGTAATTTTGAAGCATGAAATAAAATTAGTTAACTTAATGCAACAATCAATGAGAAAAATTACCAAGATGCTCAATATCAACAATTTTTCTATTGAGAACTTTCCATAAAACAAAGGGATATTATATAATTACTACTGCATAAAGCGTTATTCAGAATTTCATTCACACATTCTGAAAGTGAGGTTTGGTAATTTAAGATGAAAATTAGTCTACCTAGAAACTATATTTTGCAGCATGATTTTGCTTATGACACCTCTGTTATCTGAAAAGTTCAAAACAAAGGGATATTATATAAGTACTACTGCATAAAGAGTTGTTCGGAGTTTCCTTCACACGTTTAGCAGTGAGATTTGGTAATTTAAGATGAAAATTAGTCTACCTAGAAACTATATTTTGCAGCATGATTTTGCTTATGACACCTCTGTTATCTGAAAAGTTTCAACCAAAGAGTAAATGCATGCTACGACAGGGATGGATGAAGGAACAAAAATGGGTGTTGTTCAATCCTTATTGTCCTGTCAAGGAAACGTTTTGCAGAATACAGATTGATTGATTTGTGTAAAACTGTTTAATTTCTTGGAAAACTTTGGGCCCATTCACAGATTAAAACAAACTGCAACTAAAATTATGTTGCATAAATTTACGCAGCCCTTGGAGAGAAAATATTTGTTAATTAACCTGCTTATGACGTGAGAAAAGTTATTGAAACTGAATTTGTAGATAAATAAACTGCAAACAAAATTTCGAAACAAGGTATAAGGAAGTCGAATAATAGAGATCAATCATGCTTTCCTTTGAACAAAATAAGAGCTGTTTTATAATAAAAGAAATAATAAATTATTCTACTTACTATTATGCTATTTCTTGATTATTATTATCCTTAATTAAAAATTTTCAAATTAAAAATAAAATTATTTGGATTACAAATAAAGGCGAAAAATTTATAGTACGTTTTTTGGTTCGTTTAGTTTTATTCAAAAATAATCCTTATTTAATATTGATATAAAAAAATTTCATAGAAGGGACTAAAAACCTTGAAACCTCTACAATAAAACAGTAACATAACAATTAATCTCAATAAATAAAAGAAAGATTCGGCAGTTATTCAATCTTTCAAACAATGTCACCTTTCAACTACTTTTATCAATATAATCAAATAATAGAATGAAAGAATACTTTCTACGTTCTTACAAATCAGTAATACTTTTAGATGTAAAAAAGAAAATAGATTCAAATCATCAAAAAGAAAAAGAGAATGTTTAACATTTCAATCAATAAATTAGATGAAAATGACAAAAGATAGAACTGAATAAGCACGCACACCAGCAATTAGTATTAAATGAATTGATTTTATTAAATACTGCTCTCAGTTTAAATAAAAAATCATTAAGTAATAAAAAATACTAATATTTCATTAAATTTTCCAAGAATACTGAAATCAAATAGAACCACACAAATATCCCATGTATCAAAGAGAAAAAACGGATGTTTTCTTTTACAATACACTTAATATAATAACTGTAATCTAGTATAATATATTCGTAAGAAGTTAACAATATAAAATGAAATAACAAAGGATAAATATTTAAACCATCTTCATCGTTAACAAAGTTCATCTTAGTCACCTGAAAGCCATGCTTTCATTACGCTAATGAAATTCATAAAAACCCTGCATCAAAATTTAAGAAATTTAAACTAAAGGACTTCCTTAAAAAGCAAAGCAGAATAACCTTAATAATTGTTCAGGGTTTAAAAATAAGATATTTTATTTTAGTGTATTTAGTACTTTAAAACAATTTGTCAGTTCAGACATTTTTATTAAAATTTGACAGAATGAGAAAAAAACGGATAAAAACAACACTTTTAAAACAGAAAAATGTATTTAAAAAATATAGAAATGTATAGCTTTTTCATAAAATTGAGATTTTGAAATATTCCATTAAATAAAATGCCTGCGATTCTAATGAAAAATATCAGAATTCACCTTTTTATTTAATGTAGAAGATGTTCTTAACTCAACATAGGCATTTAATTAACATATATCTTCATTTCGAAATTTCTTGAGAAACTTCTTATTCCGAAGGCCTTCACAGTTTACTTAAAATTCTTTGTAAAACCTGTATTTATTTTTACAGCGATAAATGAAAAAAGATTTCAAACCAATGGAAGTTGAAATACTAGTATAAAGTACAATTTCTTTGTTTTTATCTGCTATATCTAAACTACCGCAGCCTTAACCTACATTACACTTCTTGGTACGATATAAAACACTAATATTTTATTTTAACTTAAAAATCAATCTAAAACACGTCCGAAGATTACATAAATTTATCCCTTTTTTTGTTGCACGCACTTAAATGAGTGCATTTCGCAAGAGTTGAATAATTCTTTCCAGTTTTATTTCCTAAATAAAATAAATCTTTCTTACAGCTGTCCGGAATACTAATTATTTGTTGTTTGCTGTTATAAAATAACCACAAAAATCTCACTTCCGGGTTCCCTTTCGTCATTTTGTCCTTGGAAATGAAATTATTTCTTCCCACTCAACTTTCTTTTCTGTTGGAATTTAGGCCAGATAGTTTAGTTTATTATTATTCTAAGCAACCCGTAGTTTTTAGATTTGTTGCTATCTTCCAGTAGTGGCTTTCCTAGTTTTTTGTTTCCCATTTAATGTTTGATTATTTCAGAAGTTATAATAGAAGAAAAATAAACAAATCTTGGGACTGAATCAGAAGTAGTAGCTATTTATATTGCAGGAAATAAATGGTTTAATAGTGACAGGAAATATTTTTATTTCTTAAAAAATCTGACAAAAAGGTAAGAAAATAGAACTCAAGCAATTAAGTAAGGTATGAAACCTGTTTTTATTTAACATTACACTTGAATTAAAGATTTGGCATTTAATACGACGATTTCACTTATTTGGTAAATGCAGTACATTTGTGTATAAATATCCGGGAACTGAATTATGTTTTTGAATTCAAGAGATTATTATAAAAAATCATTAGAACTACTGTAATCCTTTTTAAAATTTATTCGTAAACTTGAAAATTCAAATACTTTTTTTAAAAATTTTACGAAGAATCTATATTATAAATGATACAAAAGCACTTTGAGTTAGTTAAAATAAATTATTATTAAATTTATAAATATATATGACATCAAAAAATAAAATAATTTCTGTTTACATTTTTCAGCGTATTGAAAGTTTATCTAGAATATATTTAAAATATGATCGACAGAGGTTTAAAATGATTATTCACTACCTATGGTAACTGCAGACGTTTTAAAATCGAAATTCGAATGGTTACAGTTTTTTTTAGTTGTTGTTGTATTAATTGCGACTGTTCTCCCTTTGGATTACTTTTTGAAACGACTTCTTAAATCTTATAAAAAAATCAGCATGAGCTCTTTGGTTATGATCAGCTTTCTTAAACAAGCTGGGAAATATTTTTGTGAATGCTCCTCTCTACTTTTGTTTCAGTTAACTAGACACTATATAGATAAATGCAATCTAGCTCAGTAAAAATTCGAAATGAATTAATCAAAAATTATATAAAATTAGTATTTTAAAAATGCATTTTTTAATATGCAGATATAAAAATCATTCTTGCTTACATTAAAATAGAGGATTTTAAGAAGAATAAAAAAAATTCTACCGAATTGTTTTAATAATTATTAACATTCTTTCTTACTTCAAAGAAAAATTTTAATAGTTGAGGTAATAAAAAAACCCTTTGAATTATCTCTCTTTCTTAGAGTCTTTTTCACAGAACTTTTTTTAAGGTATTATATCCAGTGAAGATAATTCAGCAACTTTACTGTGTTTTTTTTCAATAAATACATTTCTATTGAGTGTTATTTCGTTGAAGCAAAACCAGCAATGAAAAAAAGACTTGATCTTATAATTTTTCTGAAGAGAACTTATTTTTATTTGAAATTCAAATGTAAATGGGAAAAATTGAAAAAATCAAAATGTATCCTTAACTCTGTCAAAAATTCAAGCAATGAAAAAAGTTTAAAATTATGGCCAAAATAGAGTAAAATAAGTATTTAAACAAAGAATTTTTGAATTATTCAAGTAGATAATACCGTCCTTTTGGAGAAGTGGTCCTTTTTTTATATAGATAGGGTTTTATTGTTACGACAGAAGCATTCAAATTTTCTCTATAATTCCTACTGTAATTTAATAATAAAATGCAATAAATTTTCTCAAAAAAAGTGCCAAATATTTATTGCACATTATTATTAGGCATTCAAAATTCTAGAAGATTTAATAGAATATTACATTCTATGAATTTATTAACTACACAAAAGTTAGCTGAATGTAATGGGCTATTGAATCAAATTAAGAGTGACAATTCTGGAAGCAAACAAGTGCGAATTTCTACGTCCACATGGAAGGCTATGGCACTAATTCAGCTCAAAAAGCTACAATAGAAAAGTCTAAGCTTTCTTTTCGAAGTGTATCCCTTTTTTCGTAAAAGTTTAAGCAAACTCTGTAACTACCTAGTGGTCATATGAGTAGCTCTAAAATTATTACTATCACATGCTTTAAATTTAATTTTACTTTAAAATGCTAAATAAATGCATACTTTCACAGAAGTGAAAAATAAAATCTTATTTTTCTTTTACATGCTTCAGGTAATTTCCCTGCATAGCAGTTAAAAAATAAATTTAGGCTGTTTAATTTATTTTCTATTATGTAATAATTTTTAATATAATATTTACCGAAAAATTTGAATGATTATTTTAATCCTGTATAAAGCTTTCGTTTATTAAATGGATTGACTAATATGAGAACTACTAGCCCCAAAATAACTATAAACAGATGGCGCTTGATGTTTCTTCCTAGTTTACTCCTAACCTTCCCCACTGACCTAAAATAATCGACACAGGTGCTAGACTTGGCAAGAAAGAGGGGCCCAGAGATATTGCAATATGGTTTGTGCAAACATTCTTTTCCTCCTTTAAGGAACGAAATTTGCTCTTTAACTATCTTTGAATTTAAATGTTAATAACAAAAATATTCTTTCATATATTTTATTATTAAACTAAAAAAAATAATAAATCCGTTCTTCGGTTGTGTAAACTCAATTTTTGAACATAAAAATCTTTGAATATTTCAAAGTATTTCAAAACTATCTCGTATCTTTAATAATTTGATCAAGAAGATTTGACATTATAAAAAAATATATTTCACTATTGTCAAATTTAAAAATTGAAGGAGAAATAAATAATTTGGTGCTCTGAATCGTGAGTCACAAAATTCAAATAATTCAATTTCTTTAAAATGTAATTTAAAGAATTTTACTTTGGTTTTTTAATTAAAAATTTCATTGGAGAATGAAGTTGAAGCTAATTAAAAAGGACAAGTTAACAAATATATATATATATATATATATATCAAATCTTGTATGGAAAAACCTGAAGAATATTTTTTCTTCTTTTCTTTTGAAAACTCGATTTTGCAGTAATATGCTTCTAAAATTTTATTAGAGATACATAATACTAAAATAAGATACCATTCCTTCAGATAATAATTTACAACAAAATTAATAGTTATTGCAATTTATTGGTTTCTTTGGCTGCTGTCTAGCCTTAAAATGAGTCGATACCTTTATTTATAATATGAAATAAACCAGCTTATTCCTTCAATAGGTTCATTTTCGCAATTTATGGAAGAACCTTTCATTTTTGGCATTTCATTTCTTAAGATATAATAGGTTTCTAGATTTCAAATCCTTTTGAATTTTTTTCCTTCTCCTTTTCAATCGAAATTCAAACATTCTTTTATGTCAAGTTTAAAGTAAATTTATACTATACTTGTTTGAGGATTCGGCAACTCATCTTGAAATTTTCAAAGGCAATCATTTTGCCAAAAGTTTCATTTTCATAAACTTGATAAACTTTATTTTCATACATTTAATGGCCAAAAATGGATTTTATTATGATTATACAATTTGTTTTCTGCAAAAATATAAAGGTCCAAGTGTATAAATGTCCTTGTTTAAAAAGTATTTATAAAAGTTACACACAATTTTTTTAAAATAATTGCTTCTTGGACAAGACTCGTGAACCAAAAATACAACTGGTAGAAATGTTTAGAATATTTAGCATTTTTTTAACGAATAGAAGAAAATAGTATTTTTATCATTTTATCCAGTCTTGTAACAGTTTGAAAGCAAAAATATTAGCATCTTTCTTTCATCAATATTTGAAACCATTTTTAACATTTTAAATTTAATATTTAATATTTTAAAAATATTTTAATTTTGATAACATTTTTAACATTTTTAAACCAATCTATTATCATAAAATTGCATTTTTCCCTAATTGACTTGATTGTATTTGTATATATTAAATTATTGCTTCTGCAAGACCCTCAGTGAAATTCTAACAGATACTATTTGGTTTTTGGAAATTTTACCAAGGTAATATGAAAAAGATAATTTAAAAAACAGTCTTTCTTAAGGCATTAAACTAAGTTTTACAGAGCATCCATTTAAATTCAATTATTTTCAATAAATAAGTTTAAGTTACATTTTTTTGTCAATAGTTTAAGTTACATTTTTTTGTGACTTCCAATCTTCATGACACAATTTTTTTTCATTAATAAAAAGGATCTCGAAAGTAGAAATGTAAGGAGCATTTTCATGAATTGGTTATTGGTTATTTTTTTTGTAAAATATTTTATTTTTTTTATTAATTTCTATTACTCATATTCTTAAGTTTCATTATTTTATGTTCTTTCCAGGTATGACAGCTCAGCATTTTATCAAAAGCTCAGAAGATGAAGAATTTTTATGAATTTCCACATCAAAGTATGTCTTTCTCTGGAATGTATTTTGGCTCTGTCTTCTTGCATTATATTATTTTATTTCTTTTAAAATATCATTTCATCTTACTTAAGTTTGTTATTATTTATTTATACTGTTTATTTAATCATTTCTTGTAGCATTATATTTTGAAATTTTTGTTTATTTCTTTTATGGCTTATTCTTTCAATAAAGATGATTTATTGATGGAATAAGCCATAGCTATTTGTTTAATATATTTTTTGTTCATTCTAATTTTTCTGTGAATTGGTTATTTCGTTTATTTATTTACGAATCGAATTTGAAGATATAATCTGAGACGATGAGATACATATCAAATAATACCAAAAATGTACTAAATATACCAAAACTAATTGAAAAAGAGGAATTCAGACTAATTTGTAATGCAAGGTCTATGTAATCAGCAGTTTTCCCCCTGTAACCTACTTTTTAATGATTTATATTTATTATTTTGAGAATAAAATCAAAAATGCTTACATAATCAAAATGCTTATATAAAATCAAAAAGAAGGAATCTGAAAATTTTCAGAAATACATCATGTGAAATTATTGCATTTTAAATTTCTGTATATTTGAATTCTTATGATTATTAAAAATGTCAAAAACCTAGAGCAAGATTTTACGGACATCACATGCAGGCAATTTTTTTAAATTTTTTGATAAAATAGAATTGCTTGAGAAATCAATCTTTATAAACTAGAATATTGCCCCTATAGCTTATTTCTTTGGATGTTTCCAAATATCCAAAGAAAAGAGTAAATGATATGATCTGTTTCAAACAATATATTTGTGAAAGTTTTGCTTTTTTTTTAAGTAAAAAGGATGTTATTGCACAATTTAACAAAGTTAAAGCCACCCCCCCCCCAAATGGAAGTATATAACCCGAAATTAAAAAAAATAAGAAACTTTTTTGACAAAGAAACACTACACTGCTCTAATTTATAAACAGCAGAGGAGGTAAGGTAAGAAAAGAGTTTCGGAAAAATGACAGCATATGATGACATTAAAAAATGTTGATGATTTCGAATATAGAGTTGAAATGTTTTGGTAATATTTTAACACTGAAATATATTTTTCTGAAAACATAAAATTTTCATCCGAAATATAAATTTTCTCAGAGCTATCTGCTCATATGTTCTGAAATTTTTTGTAATATGTTTGTTATACGCGTCCCTACGATAGGCTAAAAGAAGCCTTTTCCAAAAAAATTAAGAAAAAATTATATAAATGTTTCTATGAAAGATAAATTGAACTTGACTATGAATAATCTACTATTTTTCAAAAGAATTTCCAAATTCAAAAATGCTCCTCTCAGTATAATGAGAAAGGTTTTCTTTATTTCCATAAGAAATTTTAAAGGCTTGTGTACAGTCAATTTTGAAAAAAACAGTAATCGTGAATATCAAATTTAACTTTGTAAGCCAGTCAGTTTCCGACTCCTTTAATACCAAAATATACAATTCTACGATTCTTAAATGTAAAAATTTCCACTCTTGGAAGATTATTATTATTGATTTCTTTGAAAAATGTCATATCTTTTTAATTAAATGATAATCTAGGCAGATTCAAATGTGTTCCAATTTATCAAACCTTGTGATAGTAACTGTAAATTTGTTTTATAACGAAATTAATCAGGACAGTTATTTTAATGAACATTTCTTTAAATTCTACATAAATACTCAGAATACCGAATAAAAAGTAATTTTCATTAAAAGTAAATATCAATTTAATTACTTTCTATTGTAAATTTGTATTTCTAAAGTCCAGATCGGTCGGTAAATCTGGAAATAGAAGAAATTGTGCAATAGAAAGTGTTCATATGCAGACAGCCAGGCTTTCCAATTTCATAGGTTTTACCAAATATTTTATAGAAATATTTAGTTTTTAAACAAATATACATCCTAAAAAAAGGAATTGAAAAGAGTACAAATCGGAAAAAAATGAATTGTACAATGGAAAGTGTTCATACGTACACATGGAGAGAGACAGGTTTTCTACTTTTATTGATTTTGCCACAAATTTTATAGAAATATGTAATTTTGAAGAAAATCTACATTCTAAATTTCGCCGTTAAGTTTTCTGCCTTTAATGAGTTATCACTTTTCGCAGAAAAAGAAATATTTTATCAATTTTTTTTCTCGAACCCCTAAACTCATTCTAAAGAGTTATTGAATGAAAGGTTCGACTTAAAAAATCTTAAAATATCAATTCCAACTAAAATTACTACAAGAAATCGATTGAATTTTTTAGTTGAAATTTAGTTTAATTCATCCAATGAACATTGCAATTTCAAATAAAATTATTTTTTTAAAATAAAATTTTAAATGAGCTATTAAATTTTATTCCCCTTGAAATATAAAGTACTTTAGTTTTGAAAATAGTTTTATTTTAAATTATCGAAGCTAATTTTCTAGAGCTGTTTGGAAATTAAAAACGATTCAAAAGACAAATTTTTAATTAGTACCTGCTGAAAAAAAATTAATATCAAAAATATATCGAATTTCAAGCCGGTAACTTTTAACATTATGACCGCTGGCATTTAAAAAGTTCAAGGAGATCTGTTTCACATGTCTAAGTATTCTTCCTATTGAATTGTGACCTTTGACGCATATTTGTTTTCTATTTTCAAATGTATTGGACTGTTTTGTCAAATCCATCAGTTTATCATCAATATATTATTTATATCTCCTGTAAAGAGTGTTAAAAAGTTATCTGAAAAAATATTGTGGAATGAAACCTATACAAACAAGTCAAATTTGATTATTCTGTCCCCTAAATTGAATAAATATTATTTTATAGTTTGAAAATGGCTCTTGTTTTTCTTCCATTAATTTCCTGTTGCAAAATTTTATAAGGACCAACAAATAATTTTCTAATAAATTTTCCTAAATATTTAAATGCTCACTTAAAATAAATTTTTAAATGATAGAAGGCTAATGCCGAGAAAAACGTTTAAAACTTTGTAAATAAAAATAGTCTTTCTCATAAGATCCCAAGGAGTATAAGCTCACTATAATTTTAGTGAGCTAATACTCCATGATATTAGTTCACTATAATCAAACATATTTAATATTTATTTAATAATAATTCCTCAGAATTATCAATATTCAGATCCAGTTTTTTATAAAATATCTCAATGGTTAAGGAATTAGGACAAAAACGATTTGCAGGCAAATACTTTTTGAATCAAATCGGTTTAAATTTCATCAAAATAACCATTATAAATATTGACTAGAAGGGATACCACAATTTATTATTAATTAAATAATACAATTTTATTTAATAAAAATATATTTCTACAGCTGAAATCTGAGGATAGCATTGCATTTAATGAAAGCGAAAAAAAGAAAGAGTAACTCATTTAAAATTGTAGTACAATACGAATATTAAACATATATTTTAATATTTTTCACAGAAAAGCTGAAATTTTCATTTCGTTAAATATATAAACTTGTATAAAAATGTATTTGTTTCTGATTAACAGTTATTTCTATACTTTTTTGTAATAAAACATAAATATATACGTATTGTAATAAAATAATGCATAAAAATAGTCTTAGAGTATTTGAACTCTTTTTTTTTACAAAGCTATTTAATTTAGTTTACTGGTAAACTGTAGTCTCAAAAATTGAGAATGTGTCTCAAACACTCTCTTCAAAAAATAATTTCGGTCACCTAAAGTTGAGATCTTATTTTCGGTTACTGTTTCGGAAACATTTGATGAACTACAAACTGAGCTTCAATGAGAAATTCGTAAAAACAATACAAGGTGCAAATGTCTCTCAGAAACTGGACAATGCCGAGTATACATTGTTTGATTATATTTTTAATACTGTTCATTTTGCCAACCTATTTGATTAACTAGAATCAATTATGCGACTAAGCAAAAAAATAAAAGCACAGCAATGAACATAACCAAAATTCAAAATATTTTTAATATTCTTCCTATAATTCAAAATACCGTATATGGAGCAAAAAATATAAAGTAATTATATAAAGATATGTAGATGTATATGTTACTCAATGAACACTGAAATTTTAAAGATGTATTGTACGAAAATCAACTGCAAAGGTATATTAAATTGCAAAGTTTTAAAAGAATTTGTTAATCAAGTTCTAATCTGATATTTATTTTTTTAAAAACCAGTTGCTTTAACAGAAGAAATTTTATTCAGTTTTCAAAATTCAATAGTATAATTTGCGTGAAAAGATATCTGAAGCTAAGCATACTAAATAAGATATAGTATGTAAGAGTGAAAATAATCCCTTGATAACGAAAATATGCGTAACTTTGTTCATAGTGGTAACTCTTCATGTGTTTCGATTGGGCTTAGTATTTAAAATAAATAACAATAAATAAGTATCACATTTCGTACTTTGATATACATAACAAATGTCATAAAATATTTATCATGAAGTTAAATTCATAAATATACTTTCTCAAATTTAGCAAAAATTTAAAACACATTATTTGATTTTTAAAAGTTTCTTTCTATTTTTCCCACTATTAAAAAACCTGCCTATAAAAATTAGACGTTTTTGATGGTAAGAGATCAATAAACTCTAAAAAGTCTTTTGCTGATACTCTTTTAAAATTTGACCTTAAAACAAACTAGGAAATATTTATACCTTTAAAATATTTTAAAAGAAAAAATGCCAATGCTGACATAGATAATTAAATTAATATTTATATCATAATAAATTTAATGATGTAGATTAAGTTATAAATGTAGATTAAGTTATAGTCTGATATTCAAAGCTTAAAAAATTGTCTGCTTTAAAAAAGGAGATCTTATTCAGTTTTCAAAACTCAAAAGTATAATTTGCATGATGAGATATCTGAATCAAAGATTATTAAGTTAGATGTAAAATGGAAAAAAAATTTCTGATGGTAGAAAATGTATAAATTTGTTCATACTATTACTTTAACATGTATCTGAGCTATATTTAAAACTTAAAATAAATAGCAATTCATCATCATCTCATCTAAAATATGTAATAAATATAATGCAAATTTTCATCCTAAAATAAAATTTGTAAATATATTTGTCAAATTTGTTAAAAATTTAAAATATGTTATATCGATTTCAAGAGTATTTTTATTTTATCCGATTATTAATCCCTTTTAACGTTAAGAGATAAATCTGAAAAGTAATTTACGGGTATTAGTTTAACTTTTTGCCTTCAAACAAGTTAGAAAACTTTTAAAATGTAAAGAAGAAAAAACTGTCCTTAAATTTGCTGCTATAGATAATTGAATTAATACTCATATCATAATAAATTTTACAGGTTTTATTTACCTACTGAGAGAAAAAGGCATTAGAAAATAACAAAAAAAACATAGATTTATTGTTTAAAACAGAATTTTAGATGTAGTTTCAATATTTCTTTCACAGTTTGATAAAAATTGGCATTTAAAAATTTTCATTTCTTCATTAAGGAAAAATTTTCTATAATATCTTGCAAATTGAATTTATTGAGGTTTCTTATGTTCAGACAAAACTATGCATTTACTGATTAAGATTCTTTCATTCATGGCTTATTTCATAACTCTTTTCATTAAGCATTTTTACAATAAATCTGAAAACAATTCGTAATTATTTCAAGATAGCATTATTATTATTATGAATAATAGTCGCATTTAATTCCGAAAAAATATATTAAACTAAAAATTTATATCTGAATATGGGAGCGTTTGTTATATTTTTAACTGCGTATCCGCCATTAAAAAGATTGAAATTTAACGAAGCTTAAACTACTGTCGCATTCCATTTTTTAAAAGAACCAAAATATTGAGTTTGATAATTTTTTACCTGAAAAATATTGGTAATTCTATTTTTTTCGCAAATGTATTTTGTAGGGGTTTAGAATCAGAAACTCGTTAAAAGGTTAGCTAGTATTATAATGAAACGAAATAATTGGTATCAATAATTTCAGACAACTTAAAGATATTTCATCATTTAAATTTAGGATTAAATATTAAAATTGGCCTTACAGATAGTTAAAAAAATTTGGAACTTATAAAACCTTTTAAAAATCAATGCATCTTTAAAATATTCCCTTGTTTATCAACGCTTATTCTCAAGATTTATCATTTTGAATTATTTAAAATGCAGAATCATAAGCACTTCCATTTACAAATACATTCAAATTCTACACTTTTTTTTAAAAAAAAATTCTAATTTCAAAGACATAATATCTGCTTCTATACGAACAAAATAGTTTTTATTCTAACATCTTAATTAATTTTAACATTTTATGCAAGATTATTTTTGAATTAAATTTAAGGAATTAAAAAATGTTCTTCATTTTCAATGATATAAAATCTTAGTTCTTATATCATAGACGAATATAATACGATGCAATTATAAGAACTTAATAACTCAAAGAAATTCTTTTTTATGCTATTGCTAATTTTTATGCTATTTGTCAACTAAATATCCCCTCTGTGGTGTGAATTGCCGAGTTTATTTTGTAAGGGCACATAGTTTTCTTTTGAAAAGACAAAATCATGAAAATTTAAGTTTACGATTTCAATAAGATGTTGCAGTAGTTTCAAAGAGACGAAAAAAACTCATACCTAAAGAATTAATGATTTCCTGATGTATGTAATCTAAAGTCTTTAGAATGAATGATATATATCAAAAGACAAGTTCAGTGACAAAAGATTTGATTTTAACCCTTTTTCAATATTGCAGTGCAAAATTCAAAAAAGATAAAAATTAAAACAAATTATTATAATTATTCTCTTTCTATAAACCCCGTAATTTATTTAATTTTTCATTTTGAAATTGAGTAGCGCTTTAATCTACGTGGCCAGAATGAATTTTCCAATTTGAATGTGACATGTTCTGAAGATGTTTTTTTGTTTTTACTTTTGAATATTTTATGTTTAACTTTGATCCAAATTAAAATGGTTCGTCCATTTCTATTTTAAAAACCGCCTTATATCATTTAATTCTGTAGTTTCAAAATGCTTTATTTCACGATATGTTGGGATAAACCTGTACTAAATCGAATTTCGGTTAGAAGTATAACTGTTTTTTCAATTCCTATGAAAACATTCGGTTTAGAAAAACGTGTATTTAAAAATTTTAAGAATAAATAATCTGAGAAAAAGAAATTTAATATAATTATCAAATCTTTTCTTAAAATGTACATTTTTTTTTTTGAAAAATCAGTGAACAAAAATTTTTTTGTTGAAATTCTTTTTTAAATATCTTAAACCTTCAGTAATAATATTAAATAATTGATAAATACTATAAAAAATAATCACTTAAGGTATTTCCTTTAGATTATTCAGAAGTAATCTTTAAATTTTTTTTACCGAATTCAAGATGCATAGAATATTTTAGGCATTTTTATTCGACTTGAAATGAATAATTTTCTTCTTTAAAAGCAATCTAAATATAGATATATGGATTAATTAAATTAGATTTTTTTTTCATTTAAGATCCTCCCTAGCGCTTCAAAGCTATACAATAACTCGGTTTAAAAGAACTGAAAAAAGTTATTAAGCTGTTCAGATTAAATAATCAATAAATTTTTCCTTAAGTTTAAATATTTGTTAGATACATTCCTAAAGTACCAATACCAATTCAATTTTTTAGAGAAATAATAAATGAAAATAGAGTTTTAACGCAGTCATGAAAAAGTGTAAAGAATCGCTTCTCACTTAAAGAAAAGCATTTTAAATGTATATAATTTCATATTAATTTCCAGTATTTTAATTAGATTAATTTGCATTCTTTGTTTTAAACAGAGCCTATAACAAAGATTTTATGAATTGAAACTGCAGAAGAAAATATTATAACTATCTTGTAATAATTGATCTCAAAGTTAAAATTCCTCTAATAATCAGGCAGAATAAATCTCACGAAAATCAAAGTAAACGCTGTTGCTAATTCCGTTTTTGTTTAGACGAACATCATACTAGCCAAATTCATATCAAAATAATTAGCGAAAGATAAAGGAAAAATTCGTTTAATTTATGAAATTGAATGGAAAATTCGAATCGGATTTGAATTAAATATCTAAAATAAAAATAAATTAATATCTGCCTTCAGTTTTGATAACCTAACTGAAGCAAGACCTGTTTACAGATACCTAATTTCAAGTCAATAAATAATTTAATGTTTAAATATCACAAAATACCCATTGTCTCTAGGAGCTTTCTGTATTGCTACTGTCATACGCTTGAGTTGATATGCTGATGAATATTGTAAACATTGACTCCTTTTAGAGAGCATGAAGTTATTATGTATTCTTTGAATTGATTTCTTTATATACATAGGAAATAAATCATTATATTAGAATATGTACGGAGAAGTTATTTATTAACATAAATGAATCAAAAGGTTAATAAATAAAAGGAAATATCTTCATCTTTGATGCATCCTAAAATTTTAGGATCATATTCTCATTGTTCAAATATATTTTGATTTTTTTTCTACTGTTTCACGAAATTTCAGTTTTTAAAGATTTAATAATAATACATTAATTATTTATTCTTTTAATAGTTTGTTATCTTTAAAAAATTACTAATTTTTTAAAAATAATAAAGATACTTGTGATAGGTTAATAATGGCAAAATTGAAAAAAGAAGGAAATACCTTTATAAAAAAGTATGTAATTTTCTGTCAATAATAGGTTGAATTCATAACTATGAATGATAACAATAATCATAATTACTAGTTAGTTTTTGAAACTTTAACAGTAATCTATCAAAATAATTTAAAAAACAGTCTTGTTTATAGGCATTCCTCTAAAATTTGTGGAATATTTACTTACTTATAACTCTCTCAGTTTATCAATAGTTTAAATTTTATTTTTTGCATCGTCTAATTTTGCAATCAATGATGAGTTATTACAGAGGATCATTTTAATATTTTTGATAGTTTACTATCTTTCTAAAAATTACTATTATTTTTAAGGGATAAAGATACGCGGTGTTTGTTTAATACCAAGATTGAAAAAAATGATGCACTTTTATTTAAAATTGTATGATTTGCAGTCATTAATAAGTTGCACTAATTGAGGCTAATGATGATTACAATAATCACCATCATTATTTCGAGCTAGTCTGGGTAATTTTACATTTAAATAAAACAAATAGGCTAAAATAATTGCTTCTAGATTTTGAAAAAAGGTCCCACGATTGCATCACAACTGAATTGCACGAAAAAAAGGTGTAAGCTCCTAACTTTATTTAAAAGTTAAGTCGTATTCCAATAAACGAATACAAAATATATTAAAAATGATATTTATTTTCAAAACAGTGAGTAAGCGATTAAAATTCGATTTTTCTTTGTAATTAAAAAAATTAATTGGTATTAGTAGTAGCTGAAAGTGAAGAAAGAAAAGCTAAGCCCAGCTATTTTAAGGATTATAAGAAATATAGCTGTGAAAGGATAGGAGAATGTGAATAGTGTGACAACTCTTTCTTCACTACCTTACTCAGCAAAAAATATTTTTTCTTATCTGAAATTATAAGTTGCCAGTGGCTATTCATGATTAAAAAAATATGCATAATAGTTCTGATAAAATCTTTCACAAGCATTTTCTTAAATACAACAACGTATACATAATAAGATGATATTCTTTCTTTACGGGTTAACAGAAATGATTCTCATTAAATTTATTAGTATGAATTGTTGCATTTCTATTAAAATAAAATTAGAATAATGAAAGATATAATTTCGTACAAATATTTTTTTTAATATACTCCAATTTTTAGGAAAAATTATTTAAGCAAATCTTTGAAGAAAAAGAAAGATATTTAAATAAATTTTTTGGACAAAAGTTTTATTTAATTAAAATTAATAACATATTCGTGAGATTTTTAGCTTACTTATTTAATAATTAGCTCTTTACTAATGGTCTTCAGTGCCAACACCTTTTAATCAAGGCGTAATTTTTTCTGAAAGTCTCAAAATAAATAAAAAATCTACAGTATAGATTTATGATATAAAAAAAACGTGATTCTTAGTTAAATATTAAATATTAACAGAAATTTCTCGCTATTCAAAAACACATGATGATAATAGATTTTCTTTCATTAAGTGTATTAAATTATAGCTTCTGATAAATGTTATGATTCATCGTGAATATTGTCATAAACGTTTCGTTATTTGAAGCAAATTTTGGTTTTCCCAGTAAAAATTCTTTTATAGAGAATATATACTGCAGTAAAAAATAACAGTTTTCTTTTACTGATTGACTAATTTATTTTTTACTTACTAATGAATCATTCATGATCCTTCATTAATTTATATTCTTTGAATTTTTTGATAGTTGTTTGTATTGAAATTGGAATTTTAATTTTACAAATGATTTAAGACTAATGTATAAGTATTCACTGGAATTTATATTAAAATTTTTTTGTATATATTATCAAATTGCTTATTTTATAACTAATTTTTGTTGTATAATTTTATTTCTGTATGAATATGTAGAGTAAATTTTGGTTTTCTAATATTTTGATCAACAAATTATTGGAAAATCTTTTTCTTTTCATAATTTTTATAGAAAAGAAAATGTAAGCTTTTATCATGTTATTATTTTATTTTGAATCTGATTGAGCAGAGAAGCTAATGAGCTATTCATAAATTAAAATTTAAATGTTATTGAAATTTTAAAAAGTCAATAAGATAAATTAATAAAGAAGTATTTTCCACCATTTTTTTATATTGATAGTGTTTTTATTTGTTGTAGAATATTGGGTTTAATTTGTTGGAATCTTAGGATCAGAATTAATTTTTTTCCTTTACCTTTTGCATTAGGAATTACAAACATTTATCTAAATAATAGTTAATCGTATATTTTCGTTTTCAAATCCTACATTTTTTTTTGTCTTTCAAGAGTTCTTTTAAGTTTCCAGTTATTTAGATATCTCTAAAAATTTCTTACATATCAAAGAGTTTATCTGTAATAATAAAAATGTCAACAAAGAAAAAAGAAAAATATAATAAATTTAATGCTATTTTCTGAAAGAATGTTCATTTGCAAAAAATAAATTACTCAAATATTTTCTAAAAAATTGAATTTTTTTATTTGTTATTTTTTTATTACAGAAATGTTGAAATTATGTAAAAGTTTCAAAAATAGTCTACTTCCTAGTTTTTCCAAGTCTGATGAAATTATATTTGTTAGAATATATATATTAAAAATGGTATCCATATTTTGTATTCAATATTAACTTAGAATTTTATTATATTTTTGAAGTATTTATTTTTTCAAAAGGAGAATATTGTTGTTTTGATTGATATTTTTAGTGCCAATTTTTTTAAAAAAAACTGAAATCAGTTGCTTTTAATCATTTTTAAGGAAAAACACCCCTGTAGATGTTCGCATTCTTTATAATTTGCCAAACAATTTATTCACTAACATATTATCCTAATGAAAATCTAAAAATTATATCTTGTAATCTCAGCTAAAAAGAGCCAAAAATGCCTTAAAAACAAATAAAAAAGAAGCAAACCAATAAGTAGCACACTTTTCATCTGCTTGACAGAAAAGCTTGCTAAGTGTTGTAAGGAAGTTTCATTACTTCAACAAGACATTCGTAACGAGTTTTTGCATTTTTCGTTGGCTTACAAAAAAAGCACTTTTACAGATGCCTACAACACGAACGAAATTTAGGTCCGTTTGTTTTTACTCTAAATATCATAGCATAATACTGTAATTTAGTATCTGTAACCCTTACGGATACATGCAAAGTATCATATAAAATATCATTAATTACGGAATTAAGAAATGAGAATTTTCATAATGCTAAAAAACGGGATATTGATAAAACCAGTAATGTTGGTTTTAAAATTATTCATTTTTGGAAAGGAAATTATTTTCGTGCAAAACAAGCTAAGAACGAAAGATTCCTTTAGAATAAAAATACTTTGCTTGCTAAATATTTCGACTATTGGATATCAGTAAAATATAGTTACAGATTTTTTTCTTTGTAATATTAAAATGCTATTTTGAATATATACTGTTTTCAACCTCTCTTGTTTTTCGTTATTAATAGAAACAATTATATTCTCAATAAAAAGGAAAATATAATGATAATAAGAAAAGTAATTTTCAGCTTACATGGAAAATCATCTTAATATTTTTTTGGAAGCAATAAAAAATTTATTCCATGTGGTCATATAGAGGAAATCAGCCCGGACATTTGTTAGTCCCTCTCTTTCTTTTTTATTTTGTTTCAATAATAGCGCATAAATTTTGGAAAAATAATTTACAATAACTTTATGAATCACCTCATGTCAAATAAAAATTCCCTGACTCCTTTTCTTCTTCTTCGTAAGTACTAAATATTTTAGAAAGTATAAGAATTTTATTGTTTTAAGTATGCATGTATAAATAAATATTTCTGATGCTTAGTTTTGTTCCAAAATTCTTGATCTTTGCAAGCAAATTCTACTAAATTCTGTATTGTCCACAAATGTATTCCTTGTGTTTGCTTATTGAAAAAAATTAAAAAGGTACTTTTTTCACATCAACATAATTATTACTAGTATTTAGAATGATACACATTTTTAATTTTTTTCCTTTAATAATTAAAACAACAGAGATTTAAATTTCAATTTTATGTTCTTTTTCAGTAAAAATGATCATGAATTTTTTTTAAAGGAAAGAAAAGAAAAAAATATGTATAATCAGTTTTCCAAAGTAATAAACTAACGAAGTCTCTAATGCTAAAATTTTCTACACAAAAATAATATACCCAGCTTTTTCCAAACAAACTTGGTTCGTACTATAATATTTTACCCAAAATTGTGCAAAATGGTCTTTTTGTACATCATTAAAAAAACAAGTGATGATGTAAAATTACATCCAAATAACTTATTCTTATTGATCATTTAATCAAATTGAATAGTTGTAAGCAATGATACATAAAATGCCATCCGCGACAAAAGCTGTTTGCTACTTGCTTTTAATTTTTTTTTCTCTTTCACCCTATTTGTACTTATCTAAAAAAAGGAAAAAAAAACCACCCAATTTATTTCTAAACCAGGGGAAAAAAAGGTGAAAGACATTATCAGTTTTGAAATTCTCCTGTATAAAATTGGTTTATTCTACTTTTCACGCAACAAAATTAGTATAGTGTTAAATATGTAGAATAAATAACCAGTACAAAAAAAATCAAATGACTTAAAAAAATGTCTCTCGGGCAATTTTTTTTTTATCATCTATTCTTTTTTACCCCGTCAAAAAGGGTTGTGCCGTTTTTCGTACTCCCCTCGTCCCCTGGTGGCCGAAAAGATTGTCAGGTGAAAGTGTAATGTGTTTTGGGAGGGGAGAGCGCCGTGGAGTGAGGATCTATCTTTATTCTAAGAAGATGTAGAAAAGAGGAGCGAGAGAAGCACGGGCAAAGCAGTAGGCGTGGCCACTTATGTTAAGCGCCAACCAAAGACCTTCCAGATCCAACGGTGGGGACGTTGCAACTTCCTTCGCTCCAACATTAATTAAAGTCAATGTCAGGGCTTAACATAATCAAAGTTTGAGCAATTAGAGAAGTATTTATCGTACGTAATGTCCTGCAGTTGAAAGCTTTTTGCTTTTTCGAAAAGGAGGGGGGAGGGGGGAAACCTATCGATCTCGTAGCCGGGAGGGTATCAGCAGTGCAGGTATTGACGGATTCAAACTAGGGAGGACTTCACTTCAAGAAAACCGAATTACTCTCGCAACCAGCGCAGATCTTGTTCTAATCTTTTCCCCGTTTGATCACTCTCCCTTTCTTTCTAGCCCGGGGTTCTCTTTTCTCCGTTGACGTCCCCCCTACAAACAATTACCCCGTTTCCTACTGAATACAAAGTTGGGGAACGACTGCCTTACAAGCTAATCCTCCCCCCCCCCCTCTCGTCAGTATCGCGAACGACAAAATTAATTTCTGCTGAAAACGTGAAAGCAAACGATATCCTATTACGAATTTTTCACGACCGAAAAACATTATTTACTACTCGCTCGATCGCATTCACAATGAAACGTACAGGGATCACGCCGAAACTGTGATCTTCATCTCTTAATCTCTTGTCTTCGGTTCGAGTTGTTGACATTCTTTCAGTCGTATTCTATACAATTATTAAAAGTATCTTTCAGTTTCTGGGCTGTCTTCAACAAATCGCTGAATAGGAGATTAGCATTATTTATCTACCTTTGAGAAATATCCTTTAAGAAACACCTTCGGATATTATGAGCTCGTTTTGGTGGTAAAGAAGATACAAGTAGATAAATAAATATGATTAGATTTATAAGCATTTTGGATAAATGATATTGAGGATATATTTGAATTATGAGGCGTCTTTGAAAAGGGTTTTGGAAGGACTTTCAAAAAATATCTGTATTTAAATAGTTAATTAAATAAATGTTTGACTTATTGATTAAATTTTATAAAAATGCGATAATATTTTTACCAAAATACGAAATTTAGATTAAAGTTATATTATATTAATCTCCCGTTAAGCACACACATAATTTGTTTTTTTTAAAATTTGAATCTCTAAAATATAAATTGAATAATTTTCATCTGAAGTTTATTAAATTAATTTTGTCATTCATTCATTTACTAGCATTAATTATTTTTGTAATTCAAAGATTTTTGCCCAGAATGGAGAAGGCTTCATTTGCTCATTTAAGAAAAATATATTTAAATAAAAGCATATTACTCAGGTGAAAAATACACTGATGGCATGCACAATTCATCTCTTTAAAATGGAATTCATAATGGCATCACATTTTTCGAATGAATAAAAATACATTGTTTAAAAAAATATTTGCAAGCTTAGAAATAATTCAAAATTCTTTCTTCTTCCATTTAAAAAAAATATGAAATAGAAAATTGTAACAATGAAGTCTTTTCTGACAAAGTAAATAATTAAAGAAATACAACGAATTTCTTGGACAATTAAGAAAGCTGTTGAATGTTTATATTTGGGGAAAAATGAAATAAAATTTAATTTGGAAAAAGTTAAATGAAAAAAAAACTTAGAAGATGTAAATAGAAGATAGATTATAAATTTTCAGTTCCTATTTAATATTATGTATTCACATAGATTTATAGAAGATGAAGTCAATTTAATGGATGAGGAAATTATCTTAATATGAGACACAGAAAATTTTTGATAAGATTCAATTTGATGGCGATGGACTTTCTTAAAATGTTTCTTCATATTGCCATTCAAAAAGATAAAACTCATATTGCCATTCAAAAAGATAAAACTCATATTGCCATTCAAACATATGAAATTATCTCCATTCTCCTATCCATTTACTGCATGGCTCACTGAAAACTTTTATTTTAGATTTCTGCATTGTAACAATTTCATGGGATATATTTGTTCAAATCTAAACTGCAACCATTTGATCATGAGTTTACTATCTATAAACATTGAAAGAAAAGTTCATTTATATCATTAAAAATCTTGTTTGATAATTGCAAAATGACTCATTTTTATAAGAAATGGAAAGTTAAATGTTAATACATTTTTGAAATAATAAATTATCCTTTTATTTCCTTTTATAGTAAAGTCATATTCTGAAGAAAATAAACGGTACAGATCGGAGTGAATGAAATAACTTTCATCATTGTGATGAAGTAAAAAAAAACTTAATCATGAAAGTGATGAAGAAGGTATCTAATTTTAATTATAGACATTTATATAATATTTTCAGTAATAAATCAAATTTCAAAAATACCAGCACTCTTACATTTTATGGAGAAAATACTCGCGAACAAATTAAGGACTTTAAAATCGCATCCTCAGCTTTAAACAAAAGTTTCAAATATATTTAATTAATATTTATGAAAAGAAATGTCATTTATTTCACTTATCCTTATTTGATTTCAATGCAATATTTTATCTGAGAAATGTTCCAATATAGTATTAAAAAAGCTAAACTTTTAAAGAGTGAATGTAAATTGTGTTGTAGCCAATAAAGGATTAACTGGACTGGTTTAACTTGGACGGAGACATATCTTTGATATGGCAAATTTTAAACAATTAAAATATCTTTAAATTCAACCATAATATTAAATTTTAGGATCATCAACTAATATGTCTATACAATTTTGAATGAATGATATTTAATTAACCAGGATTAGAAAATAATGAATTGCTAAAAAGTTGTCAATCTAACTATTTTTTTTTCTTTTTCTCATTGGCATCACTGATAAAATTGAAATTTAAAAAAACGAAGACTCTTTTCATTAATTCTAAAAATATATTATGAATAATCTTTAAATAATACCTTTTGCGGTCCTTACTTTGAGAAAATTTACTTTTTGGAAATACGAAAAATTGTAGCGATTTAACTTCAGAAATATTTTCAGAAATTCAATTACTTGAGAAATTTCCTTTTCTAATAATCATATCAATCTGAATTTCTGTTTTTTATGATAGTTAAAATGATTGATAATTTTCAAAAACAATGACTATTAATTTAATTTAATTGAGCATTTTTTGTGTTCAGAAATTTTTAGATAGATTAGTTACATTTAATATACAGGGGTCTCGAATCCGATTTAATTCAGAAAAATTTTACTTAATCAAAAATTTGTTAATCAAGAAAAATGTGGTATTTTACTGACGAAGAATTATTACAGAAAAATTTTAGTTAATCAAAAAAAAATTAATCAAGAATAATATAGCATATTATTGACAGAAAAATGGGAAGATGTAAAGATTTGCAAGTAAAAAAATTCAAAGCAAATATTTCTTTTATTTTCAAATCAAAATATTTTGATGCATTTTGTGCTCAGAAGAGTTTTGGAAATTTTTTGTAAATAACTATTCATTTCTTAGAGTTCGATAAGTATCATTTGAAATGGAAATTTTTTATGTCAATTTTTTTGGCTTCCCAATCGTTTTCTTACCTATTATATCTTAAATAAATTTATGGGAAAAAAAGCAAATTAATTTTTTAAATTTTTCACCAGAATTTACGTGTAGTTTTGTTCTCAAGAATTTTTTTTAAGAAGTAAACTAGCTTTTGCTTGGATTATATTGATAATATCAAAAGCACTTCTGTACAATGCTTATTTTATTTGCCCTTCCATGATATTTTTTTAATGTTAATGAATTAATTCTAAGCATGATTAAGAGGAACTATATTTCTCTACCTTCCAACTTTACATAGGATAAGAGGGGCCCAACATTTCACTAGTTTTAAAACTCGTATCTTTTCAAATTAGTAAATCACCTGACTTTTATTAATTATTTCTATATCAAAAAAAATCCCATTTCTTTTTTTTTTTCTTTTTTTTGAAATTGTTTATTCTTGCAAGGGTATTCATGATGCAACAAAAATAAGAATTGTGATATGTATGAATCAATAAAAGTATCATGAGCTGTTTTTATTAAACATTGATAATCTTCCAAGCCACCTTAAATAAATTTATTGGCATAAATTACAAAAATAAAGATAAAGAAATCTTTTCATTTTCTATTTATGTCAATGTTTTTTGTCTAATGATAATTTTTTTGATTATTTATAATCATGCAGTGAATAATGACTACATATTCTTATAAGATTTTTTTCTTGAATATATATTAAATTTGAAAATTTTGAAAAGAGATGAAAGACTCAGTTCTATTATTTCCATTTCTAGAGAAAATGAATTCTACATAATGAGCAGGATAGGAAAATACTTTTCCTATAGAGTGCTAAGCCATTGAAAAAGTAGCTTTACTAAAATCGTAATAATTAATGAAAAAAAATTTCTTAATTTATTCTCAATCTAATTTTCTTCGTTTATTCTAAATCTATTGTTTCCTTTTATATATATATATATATATATATATATATATATATATATATATATATATATATATATATATATATATATATATATGTGTGTGTGTGTGTGTGTGTGTGTGTGTGTGTGTGTGTGT
>JAOUZG010004146.1:5196350-5251115 GCA_026289955.1 Argiope argentata | reverse complement strand
GCGTGTGTGTGTGTGTGTGTGTGTGTGTGTGTGTGTGTGTGTGTGTGTGTGTGTGAATTAAAGATGCAAATTCAAACTTTATGTCTAATATTGAAATGTATATGTTTATTTATTTAATTTTTTTGCTAATAAATCATTTTTAAGTTCTGCTGTTATTACTAATGGCACTTGCCATGGGCAAGAGTGCTGACTGCAGTTAGCGATTTAAGCCGAAGGAGCGTCTCTTATTTTTTAAGTAGCGCTAAGAATACGACTTAATTACAAACTCATCTCATCCGCTTGTACAGGCCCTTTTTTTCTGGCGGGGGGGTCACATTCACTCACCTCACAGATAATACACAGAACAACCATGCCCTAACTGGGATTCGAACCCAGGACACTCTCATCACGGGGAAGATGCACTATCCCTAAGCAAAGATGCCGGCTTTTTAAGTTCTACAAAGTATATTTCAATTTAACTAAGGAAAAGTGAAAGAAAGAATATAAATATCTGAAATCTACAAGTAAATATAGGAAAATTTTATATAATTGCATCTTTTATTTAATAAACTAGTAATAACGAATTTCTACATTACCATACAAAAATGGATTATGGAGGGAAGAAAGAACAAGCAATGAAAAACTGGTACCTTTGAAATAAATGTAGGTTAAAATCTTTTTGGATTACACGAAAAAATTTGCTACAATTGAAAAAAAAAATGATTCTCTGCAACTGTACTCGGCTTAAAATAAAACGATTCGATTATATCAATAACAAATATTTTCTATTGTTGGTTTTTATATTTTGACAAAAGAAGCAGAACATAATTTTAGAAAGTGATATTTATTCATTCATTTTAGAGAACTAAACTTCCACAAAATAGTTTTCCCATCATTTGCAATTGTCAATTTTTTATGTTTAGTATAATGGCTATATCCCGATTCATGCAAAGTGGCGTGATAAAAAGTTTTTGTCTTTTAGACAAATTTGTGTATAATATAGATTTTATTTCAAGAAATGCAATTTTAAAAACAGATACGCATTCCTTAGCGAATGTTTTAACGGTTTTAATTTTTTTTAATTTAATATATATAAAATAGTAGATTTTGTTCTAATTAATTTCACTTAGAATTGATATTACATTTTTTGCAGAATTTATGAAAGATTTTGTTTGCTGAATAAAAAAAATAATAATGGCTGGATATAATATATTATTTTAGATAGTTAGATAAATAATCTGAATTTTATGAAATTAAAAACAGAAATGATTTAAAACTACTTTTGAAGTATAATTATAAACGTAATAAAAATATTTTGATAAAAGTATATTTTGAAATTTCAAAAAAGAAATAAAGTGTCAACTAAAGATTAAATTTTATTTACCCAATGTTCTTATCTTGCAACTATATTAATTTTTTTTATGATAGGAATAATTTTTTAGAATACAAGAAATTTAAAAATTGTGAAAGCAGTTAATCTTGCTTCCTCTAACAAAAAATAGATTTTTCAGTTAAGAGCTGTAAAATTAATATTAAAATTTTATGATGTTTCGAAGATAAATAATTTTTTTTTACTTTCATATATTCTTTTTTCCAAATTGTGAAATGAATTAAAATACTATTTAAATGAATTTACACAAGCTATAAGCAAAATTGTAATTTTCTAATAGCTTAAAAAATAACTGAATGTAAAATTTTAAATAAAATATTTTGATTGTACTGTTTTACTGTTAAGATATACAGATTAAGATTTTTTTTAAAAAAATACATATTTTATGTTCTTACATACGTATTTTAAGTTCTTTTTATTTGAAAGATTAAGCTAATGAGGGAAGCAACATTAAATAGAAAATAACAAAAAAAATGCCACCAAATAATAAAAAGATTAAAATGAAACTGCTATGCATATTTCAATTAATCAAGTCAGAACATAATTTCTTGAACGGCCAAGCACCACGTACTCGTGCAAGTTAAGCTATATTTTTATTCATTTTAACTGTCTTATTAAATTAGTAAATTTAGTATTGCAAACGATCAAAAAAACTTGGTCTCGCATTTATTGTTTAAAGAAAATATAAAATTTCCTATTTATTTCATTTCATATAATCACGTGTTCAGATTTACATTTTTCTAGTTTTTATTTGCTGTAGTAATTAACTTACTTTTTTTTAATGAGAGTTTTTGCAAATGCAAGGGCAACACGATATTAAAAGCGGATTTTTTTAGATGAACGTGCAGAACATAAAATTTTTATTTTTCGCCTACGGATTTTTGTTGACGCCAAAAACCTCATCTCAAAAACAACATCATGTTCTGACATGATAATAAAACGTCCTAAATCTTTATTATTATATTTTTTTGATGATCAGTACTATAATCAGGATTATAACAATAACTTGACTTCTATGTTATTATTTACTATAAAATAAATTATGAAACTATATAGGAAAAAATATATAACGCTAGCTATATGAATGAACACTAGAAAGAAGTTTGCTTTTAACAACTGCTTCTTTTGAATAATACCAAATTTGACAGCCTACTACTTAAATAAGTGAAAAATGTTCCAAGCAGGCATTTAATGTGCTTCTGATTTTAAATAGATTTCCCTATTGAACTGCATTGTTTATGGCTTTGGGCTTTGTAATTGGAATGACCTGCGAACAAGATGTATACTGACTCCGAATCGGTTTACGGTAACAGCTGTTTCCACATAAAGCAAATGCCCATTGGGTTGCAATTATATAAATCAGCGTCGTTTCTCAATACCTTTCATATTACGTTCATAAAATATGTTAGTTTTATTCTGTGATTTCCATAATTATTGAGAGTTTTCGGATTACTTGCATCGCATCATATTTCAAGGTGACAAAGCTGAATGTTTGGAAATTGCTGACATGTAACTAATGAACTGGTTTCTGATAACCTATTAGGCAATTGTGAAATATGCAAAAACTAACGAAATTATAGCAGAAAGTTAGATATTGCTTTGAAATAAAAGCAGCAATCAGATATTTATATTTCGTTAAATAAAAAAGAGCATCTTATAATATATCGCCTATCCTTTAAACGTTAAAAGTTATATCATAAAAATGATTACTTTTCATGTTTTTAGAAAGAAATTGAAAAACTGTCCCCCCCGCAGTTTTTGTCTTTCGTAAAAAAAAGAAGCTATCCAGTACAATCAGAGAATTAATATTACTAATCGCTTCTTGTTATAAATATCTTTTAAAGATTTTAAATTTTGGATAACTTAAGGGGAAAATTGACAAAATTTGCTTTCCTGTTACGGGACAAAAATTCACATTTTTAACATGTGTGTAAAAAAACTTTTTACAAGTTTATGTAAGTAATTTTAAAGTAAATTTAATAATTAATGACTAAAAACAAATAAGGCTTAAAAAATTCCTTGATAAAAAATTTATTTTCCTTTATTTGTGTGATTAAAATTAGATCAAGGAGCTCTAAATTTTGCTCAATTTTGTAAACATTCAGGTGCTAAAAATATTAGTTTTTCCTTTATCTTATAAATCCTTTTGTAGGATACCAAATCAATCATAATTTGCTGAAAAGAAAAGAATAACCTTAAAATGCTCCAAATTCCTTGTATCAACTGCGGCATCCTAAAATCACAGAAAGAAAATATTTAAATATCCTATCTTCCCGCTATTTAAATTCCCTTAAATTTTCAAACATTAAAGCTTCAGAGGGAGTCGATATGAAAATTTTAAATATCCATTTTGAAGAAATTCGAGGAAAAAATCATGAATTTTTTTCTTATTTTCCCCTACATTTATGATCATTGATTATTCTTTATTTGTACCTTATATACATCATATATTTGTACCTTATTTTTTTTATTATTTCTTATTTCAAGCAATATGTAAAAAAAGATTTTTTTTTAGTTTTATAAAAATTATTTATATTTTAATTATATAAAAAAACAAATACTCGTGATAAAAAAAATTTAAAAAATCAGATTAAAGTTCATGGATTTACACTAACTATTCAAAAGCACAAATTTTAAAACAAGATGCAGTTTTTTGTCAGTTTCTTTATCCATGCAATATTAATAATGTATGCCCTATATCTTCCAGTTTAAAATGACTTTGTGTATTAAAAGTACTTTTTTTATTACCTACATATAAGTATTATATAATAATATATAATACTTTATATATTACAATATAAGAAATATAAGTAAGGAGATGTTCTATAAGTAAGTAACTATGGATTATATGTTCTGAAAAATAACACATTTATTTTTCCTTTCTTAAATTTATTTTGTTTGTATTCACACCCACAAAATTTTTTAATGTGATGAGTGACTAAAAATAACGAGGTAATTGAATCTTTATAATTAAATGACTTAACATATTTTGGGCGATTTTCCATTCTTATCAGTTTTATACTTTTTGGTGGGCCGGCACTCTGGCACAGAGGTAGTCTGTCTCGTGTTCTGGGAGTCCCGGTTAGGGCACGGTTGTACTTCTGGTGCTATCTGAGAGATGTGTGACTGTACTCCCCTTTAAAAAGGGCTTTGCAAGCAATTGTGTTGAGTGTGTAGCTAAGTCGTACTCCTGGCCGTAGTTGGAGATACTTCAAAAACAAGAAACGCTCCTTTCGGCTTAACTCTTCTGCTGTGTCAGCCGGGGGCTTGTCCATGGCAAGTGCAATAAGTAACACTTTTTTGGGAAAGGATATTTACGAAAAGTTCGAGCATATTAATCAGGCTAATATTTACATGAAACTAAAAAATAGGCAACCAGAAATTAGTAAAAAATGTGAAGTATAAAAAGGACTGAAAGATAGTTGGAAAAAAAGGAATAAATTCCTGTTCTAACCTATATTTCATCAGATCAAGAATTATTTACAAAATTTGTTTCGATTCCTAACATTTATGATTTTATATTATATAATTAGATATTATTTTGAATATAAACTTTGGCTAAACAAGTATTATTAAAATAAGCATTATTATAAAAAGTTAAGAATGATTGAAATGTTTTTCAAATTTTAAAAAAATATTAATTGCAAATTATTTAGCTAAATTTATGAATATTGTTAAAAAATTTTGGAATAGTGGATTCCAACAATTTAACAATTTTATTTTCGAAAGAAAAATAATATTTTGAATTTAAATTTGTGTTATTTATTATCAAATTGGCGAAAAATTTCCATTTGCTACAACGATTACTTTATCAATTTTTCCCTTACATCTCTTTATTTTAAGTAAATAATAATTTTATATAAAGTTATATACCAAATCAATTGAACTCGACATTAATTGTAAGTTTACAGAAATTTCAGTGATTGAAAAAAAAGAAAACCTCTCTATAATATTCTCTATAAAATCAATATAAGACAAATCAATTTAAGATAAATATTTGCAAGCAATTATTATGGATATTATCAAGCAAGGAAGCTAAATTTTTAAAATTTAGCTTCCTTGCTTGATAATATCCAATTTTAGATTAATATTATTCAACTATTATTTCTAACAAGTGATACTCATTTTTGCACTAGTAAGCATAAAGAGCGGTACTTTTCCGTTAGCCGAAAAATCGCCAAATAATATAGAATTCCGCCAAATGTCTTGTGCCCGGCTAACAGAAAAGTACATCAAAAGCTACCCGCAACTTGATGATCATTAATTATGCTTCTCAGATAAATTTAACATTTAAAATATAAGTAGAAATAAAGAATAATTTTTTGTCCATTCCGGCACATGCAATTGTCATAAAGGAACGTTTATAAATTTTTCATTATAGAAAGACTGAGATCAGTTTCCTATGTCTCCACATGTATAATCCTTCGAGTATCTCTTTTATTTTTACAATTTCTTCCCAACTTCAATCTCGCACATTTGTTTCCAAGAAAAACATTCATCAATTTTTGGTCATACCTATATATTTTGGGGATACTGTTACTTGGAGAAATATTAGACAAAAATGAACTATTGCTACCTCCTCTATATAAACAAGTAACGTAATAATCAATATGGTAAAGTAGTTATATTCAAAGCAGTAAAATAATAATTATTGCCAGTAGATAAACAAAGGGTAAACTATTTATATTTTGCAAAAAACGACTGTGTTTTTATCTGTGTACTTTCTTATATCTGTTATGTTTTTTGCTAATATATACAGAAAAATTCAATTAGAATAATAATAAGCAATATTTTGTATTAATGAGAGTAGTATTTTTTCTCTCTCGAATACAAAATATTGTAAGTAAAAGTATTAGAATCGTCAAAAAATTAGAACTGGAGATTTTTTTTTGAACGAGACGTATGAAATTTAGTATATAGACTTTAGACCAAATTTTTAGGATTCTATCAAATTTTGAATAAAATTCCTTAAAAATAATGTTTGTTTATCTAGTTATTAATATACAAGGAAAATTAATAACTTCAGAACGAAAACTGCTTCATAACTGACATTTTGTGGATCTAAAGTCTCTAAAATACAGTTTCTTATCAAATTTGAAATCCATATCTGTCAAACGGTTAAGAATTTGTTCATCTGTTTTGCCTAATGCAAGCAAACCTAATGCCTTAAATCAGCGGGGTTCGGTACATGATGACAATTGTACATTTTTGATGATGTCCAAAAAGATGTCCAAAATACTCATTTATACTATTAAATAACAAATGTCTGCCAGTGTCTTACAAGGTTTTCTCTGCCTTTTTTGAGGTCCATAATTTTATCTGGAAAGAGAGGGAGAGGACCCCTTATTGAACAGTATGCAAGAAAATTTCGAGGAGACTATTCTCGATGGTTTTTAAATCTGCTTAATTTTGAGGAATTTTTATGTCATAAGTTTTTATTTTAAAGGCCCTAATTTTAAATAGTTATTTTTATATGTAAGAAATAATAATTTAGAACATTTTATTAATAGGTAAATCAGTTTTGTATATAAATGAAGCATGAGAGGGTAGAAACAGTGAAGAAACGAAGTAAACTTGGGACTTCATTTAGAAATATTTTTGGAAAGCGAATCTACGCAATGTTTTTTTAATGCTCAATATTTACTAACACCGTAGGTTTTAATTGAAGAAATATATGTTCAAATTATTTCATATTGAGCATTCATTTAAGATACATAGACGTAGATAGATATAAACAGATATAATAATTAATATTAAGGGCCGGTGGAGAAAACCTATGCTATTTAATAATCATATGTTTTATAATTTTTTGATACTCACTATAGAAGTAAATTATGCATAAATAAATAAGAAAAAGTTTGAGAAATGAAACAAGTAAACAAGAAAATAAACCCAAGGATTTCAGGATTCGTCATTCGTACATTTCCAAATTCATGGCATCCCTCAATGATTTAACAATTCTAACACTTCATCAGCGATTATTTATTTTACTTGAATGAATATAATTCATAATTTCTTGTAAGAAATGTTTTTCTTAAAATAACAAAATAATATTTTAAACTGCTTTATTACGGCAAACTTTTCACAGAAAAAAAAATCTTATCTGTTTATTAATTCAAAACTACTAAATGTTAATAAAAGAAATCGTGTGTATGTGTGTTTAATATTTTTCCCTTTTCATTATAAAACCAATAGCTATTTAGAAAAATTATTGCATAGGGGCACAATTTTTACTGTTAGTTAATAGTTAAAGAAAATGTAAAAAACTAAAGAGCTTTTCTTATTACTAGTAAGTGATAAAGCCTAAAATAGAAGTATATTATTATAATAATAAACAAATACAATAAATGCAATCATTTTATTTTGCGCGCTACTGTTTTATGTATAAAATTTTGGATTCATAATTGCATTTTACTATAACGGTCTGCAAAAGTTTGGAATTTCGGAAAATTTCATCTTGACCTCATCAACTTTTAGAGAAAATCGATATCTGTAATCGATACCTATATCACTTCGATTTCCATAGCAGCCAAAAACACGTGACACGATGTCCTGAAATGCTCTGATAAAATTTCTGATTAGCAAAATGATATATATGATGCTAGCAATGAATTTAATCTCATTTTGAAGGTAAATGTTTCCGGAAATATTTGAATTTTTTCAATTTTGTTAAAAAATCAATAAAAATCTAAATAAAATTAAGCAAATTGCACTAAAACTTAGGATTGTTAAATCATGCTAAGTTAATTAAATATGACCTTTATATCATAGATATAGCATTTTCCTTTTCCTTTCTTTGCTAAAAGTGTTTTTTAGCGAGAAGTAAAGAAAATGCTCTAAAATATATTACTATATTTGTATAAGAAATTAGTGTGCAACTGCTTAAAAATTAGTTGGATATTGCTCTAATTTCTGTAAAATTGTTATTGCTGTTAAACGGTAGAAATAATTTTTTCCTTTCAAATTTCAAAGATTTTTTTCGACTGTCTAGTGGTTTGTGTAATAGTAATTAATTTTTTTTAAATTTAAAATCAATTTATAGCAGAAAAATGATAGCCTATTTGGTCACAATTTTTTTCTTTTGATTAATGTGCTGAAAATCAAAAAAAAATTACCTTTCTAAAGAGTACCAAAATATTCTTACATACTTTCTCTCATGAAAAGAGTCGTAATAAAATTTTGCAAAATCAATAGGTTTTATTTTTTCTTTTGCATTTAGTGTGCTTTTCCTGTTCACAATCTAAATTGGATAATTTCATTTATTTAGATTCCATTAGCATGAAATTTTGACTATTAACTAAAAAGTCACGAATCAGTAGCTATATTTTTTCACTTTTATACATCTTTAAAAATTCAGGTTAACAGTTGAAAACCTTCTAAATTGTATTGATTCAATAATTCTTTATCTCTCAGTAATTGCTTTTGTTTTAATTTTTCTTTACAGAAGTTTTTTTAATTGTAATAATAAATAAGCAAATAAGTATAAATAAAGTTATAATAATATTTAATAATTTGAAATTAATAGTTAAATTTATTCGGAGTTTTAGAAGTTCTAATAATAAAAACTTACATAAAAAATTTATTTTAATACATTATAATAAAGTCCATTGAAGACGATAATAGGAATATTTGCATTTATTAAATGGTTGAATGATATTATTTTATTTTCCTTGTGCTACTTATATTTTTTATTTTAATCAAACGCAAAGTAATTACTCGATTATATATATTATTATGTTGATTTGGATGTTTCAAAAATGCAATTTAATATCAAAAGAAGGGATGATTGCACTTCGCTTCATTAAATGCCTTTAATATAGAAGAAATTAAGAAAACTAAGGAACTAATTTTTACAAGTTAAAAAATTTATTTCCGCTTCTAAAATTGTTTAAAAAAATTAATGAACAGTTAATTAAATAAAAAATAAACTCTCTCAATTTTTATCACAATTTAATAAATTTTAAATATTTAAACAATTTCAGCAAAGCAAAAGAATATAAAAGAATTTCTTGATCTTAAAAAACAGATATTAAATTAAAACAGAATTAATGGAATATTTTGATTAGTAATATTTCAGAATAATGTCTCGACTAAAAGCACAAAATAAAAAAAACAACTTATAAACATCATATAGGCTCAACTGTTTGTATAATGGATATCATATCTTTATTTCTACAGTATGATCTATATTTATGTTACATTTTACTGATTAATCCTGGATCAATAAGTATAAATTTGAGAAATTTTCCTTCCATAAAAAATGGCTATTAAGTTATTAAAAATTCATTTCTCATTAAAGGAAAAAAAGCTAGTTCGTATTTCTAAGATCCCTCCAATTAGTGCATATTTATTGAAATTCATATCATTAAATTAATGGTCTAATATATTGCTTGGAGAAATATTTAACAATGTTCAGAGAACGCTGAAATATTAAACGCGTTCGATTTGTTGATTAAAAACTTCTTGAAATCGTAGTTGGTTTTGCATTCTTTTAAATCCCCTAAATGAAAGAAAGCAATGAATTGCAAACACAGCAAAAATTTAATTTTCTATAAATCCTTATTTCGAAACAGTATTTCTAAAGTTTCAAAAGACAATTACTGTGCATTTTGAATTTAACTACATCACTAAAGAAATTGGGAGAAAGTGGAAAATTAATGATGGGTTTAAATCATTTTTAATTGAAACTTTTATTAGCTATAAATATGAAACCAAATATTACCAAAACTCCGGAATTAATTGCAGCATAAAGTTGGCGTTTATGACCTTCAAAACAGCTACGTTTGCATATGAAATAAAAGTTCCCCATTTTTCACTTAGCTTTCATTTTGAAATACTATGCAAGAACTTTTCGAAACAGATTATTGATATATGTGAAAATTATGTGAAATTTGAGCATTGTAAAAAAATTCTAGCTCTGCATCATCATTTTAAATGAAACATTATAATCCCTTTCGTTGACAATTTTAATAAATATCATGTTATCAAATTGAAAATAATATTTTTAAGCGAGATATGCCAAGAATATAAATAAAATAGAACTCTTAAATCCTATTTTAATCTGCTTATTTATAAAGATTTATGAAGTAGTTTCATCAGTTTAATGTAAAATATTTTATTAAATATTTCCTTTTCCAAAATTTTAAAAATTTCTCAGAGTTAGAAAAAAATTATTAATCTATAGTTTAGATATATGTTTTTATGGAATGAATCGATTGTATCAACTTTCGGGTAATCTTTTGTTAAAATTTATTGAGACATTGGATGTCTTAAGGTTAAAAATCAATAACATAGTGGCTGAAATAACATGTGTTATAAATTTTTAAGTATGAAGGGGATTTTTAATTATAAGATGAGGTCAGAAAAGTCCAATTGCTTGCTTAGATTATTCGATCTTAGATTATTCTCAAAAATTTAAAATTATCCACTTATAATCTAGATATAGGAATTTTATGTCATGCATCTTTTAGACTATATTTTATTTCAATTTGAAATAAAAACGGAACTTGCCATCTAAAACATATTTCTAATATCCCAATTGTTAAAATATATCAGTAAAACAGGAATTTTACTCTTAATACTGTAAAAATATGAAAAGGGGATTTATTTAATTAAGATTTATTTACAATTTATTTATATAAAAGTTGAAACTGTCTCTGAAAAAATCGGGGGTAGGGGGAAATTAAATGTTGAATGCTTCCAAACAATGTCTGAGATATTCTTTTGGCTGAGGTTATTTGAATTTCATATCGAGAATTGTTGAATAATTTCATAAGTATTTGCTAAAAGTATGTGTTTATTTTGGCAACACTAAAAGAATGTACAGTGAGGTATGTGCAGTATTTTATCGATATTGAAAGTATATTTATTTTGGGGTTCATTTATAGTCTTCTTCATTTAGTACTATTTTTGAAAAATAAACGATAGTCTTTGAATAAATGGAAAAAATCCTCTTTCAGAATCTAGGCTAAAATTTTAAAGGTTTTAAAGAAAATCAGAAACTGTGATTAAATGAAACGTTTGGTTGAAAGATTTACTGTAATGAGAACTTTTAAGTGAACATAATTATCCGTAAAATTCTAACTAATTTTTATAATAAAAAACTGTTATATTTTTTACCATAATAATAATAAATAAATAATCAAAAATGCTAGTTCAAATACAAAATCTTCTGTTTAAAATAGTTAAAATATTTAAAATTGTAATTTTAATAATAAGCATTTACGTAGGACATTTCAATAGGGAATGTGATAATTTTTCTTGACGAATGTCATTCAATTCAAAATTTTTCTAATCCTTATTTCGGAATATTTAACCTGTATTTCTGTATCAGAATATCTGATTATAAAATCATTATTATGTGTTTAGCTTCATTAATTTAAGCAAAATTGAGAACATATTTTTTATTTAAATCTTAATTGAATTTATTAATTTGATAATTGAGGAAAAATTCATAAAATAATTTTTCCAGTATTAAAAATATTCTTAGGAAAAAGGCCTTATAAGATTGAAAGTACATTTGTTAAATTATAAAAATTAAAATCAGCACTTTTATAATAATTAAAGGGAAGAAAATATTTCATATTTTTGCAATGGAAAATCCTAGATTTCTATGTTTTGTTTGATATTTTTTATAATTTAAATGTCTTTTTAAAAATTAAATTTATATATATAGCAGTTAATATAAATACATCCATTTTCAAGGAAAGAATTTTCTTTGATATAAAGTTTTAAAGCTAATAATTTTAGATTTGTAAAATATAAAAGATTTTTTAGCCCAATTTTGAATTTAAATTAAAAATACATAACACATTTTTACCCTTTCTTCTTGGTAGAGAGTTATTTTATAATTTAATATTTTATGGAATAAGCACCCTTAAAATTAAAATGTTATTTATTAAAGACAAATATATTTTTAAAAATTATATTTATTAACTGTAACTTATTAGGAAGTACTTTTTTTTTCTATGAAATTAAAACGTCTTAAATACAGAAATTTCCAGGCAGATTAATTTGCTCAGAATCAAAGAAAGCTTATAAACTGCAGTACATAAGTAATATTTACTTCTAGAAATATTTTCCTTAGAGTTAGGACAGCGGTTTCTTCAAGAAATATTTTACTAACAATTATGACACATGAACTGTACAAGTTTTATGTACATAAAAGTTAAGTTAAAAAGTTCGAAAACACGGGATGGAAACGAAGACCTTTTGCATAAACTTATGCAGCTAGCAATATTTGACTCCTGGACTGTAAATTTGGTTATTTTTTATTTATACACCCTGAGATATAAATAAATACTAGAAGAGTTACCCTCCGGAAACTGGTATGCATTATAATTTTAAACAACCTAATGCAAACTGAACCAGCATTCAAATAGTAGGGAGTTTTCATTAAATATGAACACCTCCTCAGTTAGTCTAACCTATTAAGGGATAGACTGTTATTACGGCCCAGAACGGAAGCTGCTTACTTCTAATTTGTAAAATGCTGAACTTCCCCTTCCGCCATGTTTGGATGATTTTGTCGAATAACATATCGAGGAATAATGCGTTGGGTTAACATATAAAAATATTTATTACAGTAGCCTGTATTTCTGAGTTGCCACCAGGTTTCATTGTTTTTTAAAAAACTGCTGACCCCCTAAACTTATTTATTATATTAAGAAAATCAAATAATTACAAAAAGGTTTACTTTTCATTTAAAAATTCAGAAAGAAATTTTTAAAAACTATAAGACTCATCCTGGGATGAAATATAGGTGAAATTTCCTAAAACAGATTACATTAGTCGTTTAAAGGTTTTATTGAATTTCCAGATAAAAAATAATATTAAGTTAAGTTTATAGAATTTTTTAATTAAATTAAACAGAATTAACAAAAAAATGAAACAGAAAATGTTCAGTCGATAAGAAAGTGAACAACTTTAGAATAAAGTAATTTTAAATAGAATAACTTTAATAACCAACTTTAGAATAAATTATTTAAAACTTTAAAGAAAAAAGTGAATTGATTCATTTTTAACAAACAGCTTTTGATATACTTTTTAAATAATTTTTTATTGAGATTTACAACTTATTCACTCATGCAAAAAAAACATCAGCTTTTATTAGACAACATTTTTAATTTCAATTTTTTTTTTTTTTTTTTATTTTCAATTTTAAAGGAAACAACTATTTGATTCGAACTATAATTCGTTGCATGATAAATCCTTAACTTTTAAAAAGTGATTATTATTTATTGTATTTATCTAATTGCTTATGATAGCTGTCAAACTTATATTTACGTCTACTGCATTAAATTTTAAAAATAAATCTTTCCATGAATCAATGGAATTCTATTAATAAAAAAATTTTTAATTGTGAAAATGGCATTTTCATAGGCATTTTAATATCAGTTATTATATTCAAGGTAAATAGCTGAAAATTCCAAATCTGCATGCTTTGAAATAACAGCTAGATTATGAAATATGTAATGAACATGTGTTAAATTGAAGTATAAAGTGTTATGGCAGCTTATTTTCTCTATTTCAAAATCGACTACCAATTTTATCGCCAAGAAACTTCAATGGGCTTTCAATAAAATCGGATAGTTTATTTGTTTCCTAGAATTTATAAGAATTATATTTTTTCATTCTTTGTATCTAGAAACTAATTTTCCGATTACTATAAGAGTTTTTTTTAGATTTTTTAGATACTTAATTTTATGAAATTTTTCTAACTTATTTCTTTAGAAATAATTTAAATGATATATTTTTTTTAAAAAATCCACTTTTACGCATAAAGGCGAAATTCCTATTTTTTGTAAATGGCATTAGAAGACTAACAATAAAAAAACTAGTTATATTGTATTAACATAGAGTTTTTAATAAAAGCTAGGGCTATTTTGGGTGAAAAAATAACTGAATGATATCCTTCTACTAAAAATAGTTCTCCCAAAATCTCTTGACAGCAAAATTCCTGAAGAATAAGCACTATTTTAAAATTCCCAGCTATTAATTCCAATTATATATATATATATATATATATATATATATATATATATATATATATATAATCCTTATTTTAAAACTCCCAGATTTAACTGCAAAATCTTTGTTATATATACATAGCTTTTAGACTTAATTACATTTTGAATAAATGTATATTTGAAATAAATTTCCTTCCATGCTGTTCGTTTCATGCATCTTGTTGAATTTGTGGCTTTCTGGTAAACAAAATATGAATATCTTTTAACGTATTATATATCTTTTTACAATTTAATATGAAAAAATCCTCCTTTGTCCTCCTAAATGAAATAGCTATATATTTATTTTTCGAAGCTCTACTGACCTCCCTAGATTTTCCCTTTTATAACATATTGAAGGGTACTTAGCATTTGCATTTACAATGAACTTAGATGCTTTAGAATTAAAATAGATTATTTTCTCTCATGTTTGGAGTGTAAACTGAAATAAATTTCATTTCAGATCATTCGGGCATAAAAAGATATCGTCTTTAATCGTGGTCCAATAGCAGCATTTGAAACCATTACAGATAGATAGATATTTCGATTTTGAAAAATACTTTAACTTTTATACAATCAATGGCCGACAGGAAGTAACAGAAATTGTTCACTGGATGATATGTGGTTTAAAACAATTATATTCAAAGCTTTATAGCTCAATCAGTTTAAGTTGTAGAAGAAGTGATTTTTTTTACTGCAGCTGTTATGTTGCCAATAACATTTTATTAAAAATCACAAATAAGAAAGAAAAACTATAAACCTTAAGAATATGTCAATAGCAGTTTATTTATTAATCCAAACAATAAAAAATACACCAATTTTTACTCAGATAGTTTAGACCAATCTCTAATGATGTAAAGATATATTGGTAGGAGAATTTTTCATGATTAAAGCATATATATATTGATTAAGAAGAGCACGCTATATATTGATTAAGAAGAAATTTATGGTATCAATCTAAGTAATAAATTAATATATTCATTTATATTTTCCCATATAAACTAATCCATTTCGGGATTTATTTTTCGAAATAAAACATTTTATTAACCCTATTTTGTGTACCAATTTTTTTTTCAAATGGATATTTGTTTTTGGTTTTTTTTCTAGTCAATTCAACTTAACTGGATTTGAAAATTCAGAGGGAAATTTTCTTCTTCAGATATTTTCACATGTACGAATTAATTTAAAAAGCAAAAAGGATGAGTTTTGATTATTTTATTGCACTTCACTCGAATAATCTTCATTCTTTTCGTTTCTTTACTGAAAGAATTTTACAACATAGTATTGTATACTACTGTACGAACTGAAGTTATGATTATATTTTCGTTAAAAAATTGAGATTTAAAATATGTGCATTGGTCACAAGTAGATATTTTTAACAATTTCCTTTCTTTTGTGAAACTTTGGAACTTGTGCTTTAAGTTTTTTTAACGCTGTGTTATTATTATTTATACTTAATAATTTTGAAGATAAAATATTGAGTATAGTATATGAACATAAATATAAAAATAGATAAGCGAAGGCCGTAAATAATTTTATTTTATTTATTTTTTTGCTTTATTTTATACTGCCTTCTCCTTTCTTCTTGCTTAAATACCGTGTAAAGTACACCTATCTGAGTTTATTTTATGTCTAATGTTTTATCTTGTTAGTATTTATTATTTTAACATGGAATTACTTAAGTACTGAAAGCTAAACCCGATATCATGCTTCCCAATGATATTTCATTTTGAAGGACATAAATCATTGATAAATTCTCTTTGCAGCAACTTTTCTGAAAAAATTATGAACTTCCCTTGATAAATGTAACATTTCCGACTTTAAACGACATACTTAAAGTTTCCGTTTTGGGGCCAAAAATTTGTACACTTTCCAGCGTCGTAAAGGCACAACTCATAAATATTGCATGACACGAGGCTGAGAGAGAGAGAGAGAGAAACAGCACAATCCCGTGCCCTGTTTTTTGACAACCATCCTCCATTGACGGGGGTACACCTGGTTCTACTCCAGTGACCTCATGAATAGGCATCCGAAGAATTCCTCCCCTTCCGAATTCTTTTGCTGCACAACGAGAGAGGGGAGGTCTTTCTCCCCTGATTGAACTCCCCCTTTTTCTTTAGCGTACGGTGTGAGGGGGTGACGATTGGTGGGGAGGCAAAGGATAGAAAAGAAGGGGCGGAAGAGGCCGATGATGAGCAGAACGCTCATTGGATGAGAGAGAGAATGTTTTGCGTAACAGGAGGAGCCCCAGGAGTGAGGCGAGGATTCTAAGAGGCTGAGCTCCGAGAAAAGGCAATTGGGCTTCTGCCTCAGCAATAGCAGGCGGCGTTATAATGAGAATCGATTCCGGGCCTTTGGCGTCATGCATTTTTTAAGAGCTGAGCGGGAAAGAATGTGGAAGGCTGCTCTTTCAGATGCATTCCTCCTCATTATGCAGCTACCTTTCTCGGCTGGGGGATGATGATTTTTCTTTTGGGTCCACCCTAAAACTTCGCGAGCACGAACAGAAGCACAAGAATGTAAGTGATCACTATACAGGGGGCTCTTTTAGTCCTCCAAAACAAACACCACGTTTATCACTAGTCGCCCTCACTCATACTAGCTGGAGTGGAGTTGCTTTTGCCACAACTTGCTTGCCTTGCCTCTCCTTCCCAGAAGCAACTTCCATTTGTTTTTCAACACCTTGCGCAAGATGCGATCAATAGATTCGCCTAAAGTATTATCTACCAACAACAACGAAAGTGAAACTTTAAGCTAAGCTAACAAATAGTTTTAATATTTTTACATTTCTTGGATTAAGAGGAGCTTTAGGTTAAATAAATTAATAATGAATCATTTATTCAGATCCTTTTCAACAATGAAGCCTAGTAAAATATTTGTCTCTTCAGTACTCATGAGAATAATTTCAGGGCTCCAATATTCGTAATATAATTTAATGAACCACTATCCGCTTATTTGAACATGTAAAAGAACAAAGCGCTTAGAAATTCATTATTCTATTCTCATTCATTATTTTAGTTAAATGAGTATCGAAACATTCATTTGTTTAATTTAATTTCTCGGTTGCCGTAAAAGTTTGCAAGTTCTTAATGCACAAAAATCTGCTTGCTTTTAAAATGCCTTAAAAGGCCTTTCTCTTTTAATTAACAAATGCTATAAAAGTTCCATTTTTAAATTAAATCCGAACATAGTTTCCAAGATTTTAATTAGTTAGTTCATTATACAGTTTGCTCATTTTTTAAGTGAATATATTGTGAAACACCGAACCATATTTTAACGAGAAGCAATGCTAAATATGTAGAAAATATTAAATGTATAAATATTTTGGGCTCTTTTAAGATTGGAGGAGATTAACTTGCATCAAAATTCCTTAAGAAAATTGAAAGGTATCACTGAAAAATACCGGAAAGATTTTAACGATTAAGTATGCAGAAAATATTCCATTTGGAAATATTTTAGGCTCTTTTGAGATTAAAGGAAATGAAATGCATCAGAATTCTTTAAGACTATTGTATGACATTACTGAAAAGACTATTAATATTTTTATACTTATTTTTCTTTTGGAATACTGAATTAAAATCTTCATACGTATAAAATATTTCTTTTAGTCCTTTTATATAGTCTGAACTTTTTTTTAGATCAGACTATATAAAAGGACTAAAAGAAATATTTTAATAATTTTAATAATAATAATAATAATTTAATAATAATCTAAAAAAAAGTTTAGCATCTTTTAACATAATGCTCTTCAAAGAGAAGATAACTTTGATGCGAAATGTTAAGGATAGTATAATAAAATTTCGATCAATTTTCAATTTAAAACTTCCATAATATAATTTACAAAGATAAGGATTAAAAAACACAATTTATTTTTTTCAGATTATGTCCATTTTTAAATCTTTTCTAAGACACCTTCTTGTATAGAATAGAATAATAATGATGCAACCGGAATTATTGAAAATTGCGAATATTGGCAACAATAAATGCTATATCCAGTTTTTATAAAAACAGAGGCTTTAGATCATTATATTGGACTATCCTAAGAATATATTTTTAGTTGAAAAGTTATTGATATTTTATAAGTGGCATGTTGTATGCTATGAATAATTTTACAAACGAGAGATCTTGCTTGGTTTTGGAGAGTTTCAACCTACACTTTAATTCAATTTTCTTTTCACAAAACTATTTTTTTTAGACAATTGAATTAATTTCTAATCAATATTCAGCTTACTTTTTTTATTTAATATTTCTAATAATTATTTATTTTTTATTTAATATTTCTAATAATTATTTATTATTTTTGTAAATATTTCCGATGATTATTTATTAATATTATAAGTACTTTTATTTTATATTTCTAATTTCAATTAATATCCAATTTAAATAAATTTTATGGAAATAAATGATGCATTAGTTATCAGTGTCATTAAAATTTGGCGGTTTAGTAAAATAACCAATAAGAATCGCAATATTTTTGCATGAAAAGTTTAATAACAGTGAAGTTCCCAAAAGTAAACAGAATGCTGAGAAACTTTTACTTGTGTCAGTGACAAGCCCTAACACAAGTAAGAAAATTAAAAAAGAAGTAAATTTAAAAATCCTATCAACTTTTTACTAATTAACCAGGTAAACATGAATTCTTTTTATGATTTTCTTCTTAATTTTGAGTCAATTCATAATTTACAGAAACAAAATATATGAACTTGCAGCCTTTTCTAATTTTCATCTGACCATGTATTGGAAATAAATTTCATGTTTCTCTATTATGGCAATTTATTTAACATTTATATCAATACAGAATTGATATCCTTTTAAATAATCTCACTATCAAGTAATGAAAAGCCTTCGAGTCATTTTGGACAGCTGAAAAGGAAAGCAAAACATATACATTTCGGTTTCTTCATTAGCCAATCAACTCACATTGATTAAAGTTTCATGAACTTCTTAGCTTACCTCATTTCATTAAAGCCTCTATGTTAAATATTTTCATCGGCTTGTAATTGAGCAATTTCTTCAAGCCTTGACAGCAAAACAAGAAAACAAAGATATTTGAAGCATTTAAAAGAGAAAAATTATTTGGATATTAAATGCTTAGCACAAAATTTAACTATTAGTTAGGTATTAAAAGAACATTACTGTTAATTTAACCGATAAAATTAAGATTTCTACTTTTAAAGATTCTTATAATGCTTCTTTTTAGAACACACACACACACGAGATTAAGAACTTATATATCTAGTTGTGTTCATGAATCAATAAAACTACATTTTCCCAACTAATTATTGAAATCTTTTTTTCGTATTTTCACTGAAAATGGGCCAATTCATGAAATTTTTTTATCATCAAAAACAGTTTCCCTACATTTATGAACACTTAAAAACTACTGACAAATTATTAATGCTTTGTGATTAATGTAGTTTTGGATAAAAGTTAATTAAGAGGAGAGGGAGTTTTTATTAAATTTAAAAAAAAAGGATTTTCTGTTAGTCTGCGCAAAACTGAAACAGCAGAAAAGATAAAGTTCAATTACTTAAAGCATTTTTTTTGTTAATTGTTACAAAAGCTTTAGAGTGACTTTTGACAAGAAGTGAATCCTCTGAAAATTAGCAGACATTTCTATTGAAAGAATCATTGTTAATTTCATAAAACTTAATATTTCTATTTCGATTTAATTTTTATTTAAAAATGACAAATAGTAGAATTACTGCTATTATTATTTGCTTAAACAAAACAATTACGGGAATTTTCTGGTTTTTGGATCAAGAGGGTCATTATATTAACTTCTCTGAGTTGTGACGTAATAAATCTACTAAGTTTCTCCGGATCTGACTTTTTATTATGCTGAAATTTGATTAATATTTCAATATATATTAATTTTTATTAACGATTTCCTCGCATATATAATAATTATTATGCATAAATTTTGATTTATTTACTCATTTACAGATTTATTTTTTTCATTTAAGGTGTAATATGCCAGATATGTCTAAAAAAATTTTGAGAATTTATTTTCCAAAACATTTTTATATGTAAAATTTGAAAAATTCACAAAAAAATATTTTTATTTCATTTAATGAATAGAAAAATTTAAATCCGCTGCTATTAAAATTTTGTTCTTAAATTTATAACTTAAAAAAATTATCTCCTTTTGAAAAAGAGAAAACAGTGTCAATTTTTTTCAAGTCTATCCATTTAAAATTCATTTTATTTAATTACGTAAACCACAGCAACAATTTGTAAACTACATCATAAAATAAACGACTGCTGAAAATTCAAACTTCATTAGTAAAGTGTAAAAGTTTTGTTGAATATTTTAAAAGCTGAATTTTAACATTTTTCTATCAATGCATTTATAGAGCTTCTTATATTATGCTATCTATTACCACAAGCCTTTAATTTTTTTAAAGTTTTAGAAAAAAGAATGAAAATAAATTGCCTCCTTGAAATTTTTCGAAGATATTCGTGTTTTAAGTAAGAAGCAATTGCGTACCAGAATTTATAAATATATGTATCTCAAGAGTAACCAAGCAAAAACTTTTACTTTCGTTTTAGCAATGCAATCTTAATGTGCTTTATATAAAATCATTTAAAAATGTAAACTTTCACTTTGTTTCTAAATTTTTGGCAAGAATTGCTATATTAGGAAGAAGTGGGCATTTTTTATTTATTAGATTTGCCATTCAGCTTAATTTCATTTCATTTTTTATTCATTTTTAGATTCGTCCAGAAGAAAAATTGTAACTTAAGCCTCTATTAAGGAATAAGAGAATCTTAGATTTTGGTTAATAAACTATTATTGAAGCATAATGTTACAGAGAAAGTGCAGTTACTAACGAGTAAGATTTATATGCTTTTATATTTTCATAAAATTGATAGAAGTTTTATTCAAACTATGCAAAATATAATAAATGCTATTTTTCTACTATTTTAAATTCATTATTTGATTTATGCGTAAATATGCTTTTACGATTCAAAGAATACGTTATTTAAAAGTATATTATCGTGATTATCGTAAAATTGACGCACATAACCTGTCTCAGCTCTCTCTCTCTCTCTCTCTCTTTTGTACTAAACCTGTGTACTACAGTAAGTTCGGTTTGTATTAAACAAATTTAAGCTTTTTAGGAAGGATTTGTAATTCAATAATTCGAATTACTCTTTTGTCAAATGCTGAAGTTAGTTTTTTAAAAAAAAATTTCACACATTCTGCAAATAATAGCATAAAAATATTTCAAAAATATTAACAAAGCCAATTTTGATTACATTTTTAATACAAATATAAAAGTGAGATTATTTTGCTTAATTTTTTTCTTTTACGGGTTACTAAAAATTGTAAAAAGAAAAGAAATCTCTAATTTTGAAATTTGTGAAAAAGAATGATGATTATTTCGGGGATATCAACAAAAACTCAGAAACAATATTTAATGTTTAGATGGAAGCTTCTAAAGGAAGTTTGTAACCATCAAATAGTTGCAAGGTGTTTTGTTTATTAGCCGAAATTCGAAGATATTTTTTCTTTTTCTTTTTCCCCAATACTGCTTTCAAATTGAAGCAGCGAGTAAAGAAATGAGTATCAAAAGAGCATAAACCCTTTAATTATTTAATAAACATTGTTATAAATCTGTTTTAACAACTTTAAGAATTTTTTAAATATTTCTTTTTATAAATGCAAAGAGATTTAATATATAAGAAGTATGAATACCGAAATATTAATTACTTTAAAAGAAATATCAATTGCATACAAAGAAGATTGCTTTTGACAAAAAAAAATATACCAAAATAATAAATAAAAAACAATGATAAAACAATTATTTCAGGTTCTAAAGTAGTTTATAATTTCACGAAATTTTTCAATACTTATTTATTATTTTGGATTCTGATAAATACATTTTCTATAAAATGGGAAATAATAGAAAAACAGAAAGAAAAAGACAAAAATGCATATTTGTTTCAAAATTTCATTCATTTTTTTTTCAGATACCATATCCTTTTTCGATACTTCAAAATATACAAAATTATTTTAGCTTACTTTTCTTTCAAGTTATAGGTTTATATATGATTGAATTTATAAAGATTAGGGTTTTTTTATTGCATAAAATGAAAAATATTTACACAAAATGTCAAAAGTGCATCAAGGTTTTATTTCTACCCTAAGATTTATTTGTCAAGATTTCAAGTTTTTTTGAGTAACAAGATACAAAATATCTATAATTTATTTAGCTTCAGATATTTTCTATCTTTTTTCTCTGTAATTTAAACTCTTAAAACTAAGGGTCTTCTGCGTTTTTTAGATTTATTGTTAGATGACAAAATTAATTTTTACATGATTTTAATTGAACAAGAATAATTTGTTTTACTATTAGATATATAAAGATGTTTTTATTGAGACCATAAAAAAATTAAATATATCTTTTCAACGAATGAAGCAATTTTAAAATAGGCATTTGAAGTGCATGAACTTATGAACTAATTCTCTCTTATTTATACTGCTCTGATTCTTTTCTTCTTTATTCTGACTTTAATAAGTTTTCTGTATGCTTAAATGTTTTGATTCTGAGATTTAACAGTCTTTGTTTTAGAATTTGAACCAAAAAACTGTGATTCGAAGGGAATAGGCATTTTTATGCTTAGAAAATTTGCGCTAAGAGGTTTAATTTAAAAAAATTGTGTGTGATTTTTTTTCAGAAGAGTTTTCCTTATTCTGGTCGAAAGACTTGTAATTAGGCTATATAAAATGTATTAACATGTAGAATCTAATTTCTTTTTCCCTTAATTTTGTGAATAACAGCCTTTTTTCAGTCCCTCATATATCAGTATTAAATTAATAAATAAGAATTTTTTAAACTTCTTTTTATTTTTCGTATTGATATAATTTATACTAAACTTCATTTCAGAAAAAATTTAAAAAAATAGCGTTATTTCACATTTAATATTCTAGTAAAATACTTCTAAAATATGAAAAATTTCAAAATTATATTTAATTTGAAAAATATTTATGCGTATACAACAAATATATGCATATTCTCTAAAATCCAGTTAAAAATATTTTTAATTAATTTTTTTCCTTTTAGCAAGTAGTTTTTTTTATTTTAAATTATATTTAAATACTTATTGTGAATGTTACTATTTTAATATTTATAAAACAAATTAACAAGAAATATTCTAGTAACTTTCAACAAATTGCAGATATCGGGTAAAATACTTCTAAAATATTCAAAAAAAAATTCAAAAGCGTATTTAATGTGAAAAATATTTATGCATATAAAAATACAAAATATTCACTAAAAGCCAGTTAAAAATATTTTTTTATTATTTTTTTCCTTTTAGTAAGTAGTTTTTTTAAAAAAAATTATATTTAAATACTTATTGGGGATGTTACTATTTTAATATTTATAAAATAAATTAACAAGAAATATTCTAGTAACTTTCAACAAATTGCAGATATCGGGTAAAATACTTCTAAAATATTCAAAAAAAATTTCAAAAGCGTATTTAATGTGAAAAATATTTATGCATATAAAAATACAAAATATTCACTAAAAGTCAGTTAAAAATATTTTTTATTATTTTTTTTTTCATTTTAGTAAATAGTTTTGTTTTGAAAAATATAGATTTAAATACTTATTGAGAAAATTACTTTTTTAATTTAAATAAAACAAATTAACAATAAATATTCGTGTAACTTTCAACAAATTGTAGAGATCTTCACTAAAGCGTTCGGAGAGGCAGGCATCACGAGATCTCATCAATACGTAATGTGAGTTAAAAAACGAGTCTTATGAGCTCTGACATTTTGATATGCTCTGTATTAGGGAGAGAGCTGGTGGAAATGCATGACCATTCCCTTTGTGCATTATTGGGCACATAGTCCACTGCTAGGGAATGAGACTAAGAATATGGAATTCTGTCTATTTAAGTGCTAATTCGAAGACGGGAGTCACTAAAGTTGGAAATTTCAAAAGAATTTCTAATAGCAGAGTGTGACTTATTTGCTGACGAAAGACATTTATTGGATGCGACAGGTTTCCTCCAGAAAGAGGTACATTCTAAATACGCAGATTCAGTGATGTCTGCAGGAGTTTCAAGAGAAACAGTAAGAAGTTTTAGATGCACAATTTGAGAACTCTGCGAATCGAAAGCATTCGAATCTACACATTGTTTTTGAAATATTTTCTTAAGAAAATAGCTAACAAAATTTGCATATTTTTAGACAAAAATATTTATATGTTCTCTTAAAATTGATTTTTTTGTTATTTTATTTATAATAGCATTAGAAATATAGACAATTATTTGAGATTTAGAGAAAAAAAACTCTTATAAACTTAACGTTAAAAATAAAATTTAATAAAATGTCTCATTTTCCATTTGATGCTTTTTTAATTAAAAAATTTTTGGGAGGAGTAGGGGTTATTAAATTAAAATCGCAACATAAAACAATTATTATTTTTGTTATTTTTATGAAAAATGAGATATTAGCATATAAATAAAATTTTAAAAAACATACTGCAAAACATTTATTTCAATTTGAATATTTTATAAAGAAAATCAAAGATAATTCTAGTCAGGAAAATCCCAACTTCAATTAGAAATTCAAAATTACTTCTAATATTTAATAAATACTAACGAGTTAATTTTGGTACTAATCGTCTTTCTGTCTATCTTAAGACTCTATTTTTTAATAATAATAATTTTACATTTTAAGGAACATTTGGTAAGAAAATCAAATATTGTTTTCTGAAATTAGAACACTTCCCTTTTCAAACATTTCAAAATTTTGACATGTCAATGACTTACACTATTTTATAAATGAAAAAAAAAATATTGCTCAAAAATTGTTTCGTGAGATAGATTTATCTCTTTTTCTTTCAGCTACCTTTTTCCGCTTATTTTAATTTTCCATTCTGTAATGTTAAAAAAAATTATCTCGTTCGAAAGTTTCCTAATTAATAAGAATGTTACATGATTGTATTTTGTGTCATACAATTGATGCAAAATAGTCACAAGGAAAAAGTTATATGAAAGACAATTGAAATCAGAACAAAGTTCTACTCCCCAGCATTTCTAGTAAAACTACGACTGATAAAACTTCATGAATTAAGAAAATTGAAATTTTAATTTTAAATTATCATATGCAATATCTATCTATTATTTCATTATTTTCGAAATTATTAATTTATAATATATCTGTTCTTACGTACACGTGTAATGGAAAAAAATCATTAAAAAATAAAGTTGAAAATTTTTCTATAGACAATGTTTACTTTATACCTTGCTCTTAATTAATACGAGAAAATAAATTTTCTCAAAGATAGCGTGTCATTTCTTTTCTTGCTTTGTAGAATTCACTGCCCTCCCATCCCACATATTCCAAAATAAAATTTCTTATTTTTTTGAGATTTTTTTTTCGTAAAGGATTAATCATCTCTATATTTAGTTATGATGCCCATTTCCTTTTAATAATAATTTTTTAATATTATAATCAAATCTGAATAATTTAATAAGCTACTAATAAAACAATTGTTTCGCTTGTAATAATAAACTACCCCCAGAAGAAATTTGAAAAAAAAAAATTGCATCTTTAAAGTAAAGAAATATTAAAGGGAAATTTAAGCACTAATTTGTTCGTTTTATTTTTCTTTGTTTTTTGTAATTATACTGACAATTTTAACTAATAAAATTTAAATTGGAAAAATCCTGAAATGTAGATTTAACATAATATTTCATAAGAATATTAAATTTAGCTAATCATAGTTTATTTCGAGAAAGAATCTGTCGAATAAATTTAATAACATTTGTATTAATTTTCTAGATTTTATAGTCAGCACTTTGGGTGAAAACCCCATTCTTTCTCTAAAAAAGAAATGTAGTCCAATTACGTAAAATTTCAGTAGTTTAAAGGAAACAAACTGGAAGATAATAGGTAAGATTGTGAAGACAATATGTCGGAGAGTAATGTGAATAAAATTATATAATAAAAACATTTTCTGTATCTTAACAATGTTCTTTATTCGTATAATTGAAGAAATAAGCTTCTTTAAAGAATAGAATTTCGTGTAATCGAAAATAAATGTTAAAAACATAATAGAAGGACGCATTTGAATTAAATTTGTAGTTTTTTTTCTCTTTTAATAGTTATAAGATTATTTTAATCAAATACTAATTGTTACTTTCTGCATGTTATTATTGATTTGTGAAATTTTAAAAATGGTTCAAATAAAACAATTTGAGCTTGGAAAATGTAGAAAAAATGAGTACTATTTGTTATTTGATATCATGTTTAAGATTTCATTTTAATTTGAATTATTCATTTTTATTGAAATGATGCTGGGTTTTGCTTTATAAGATAAATTCATTCTTGGTAAATACTGAAACTATTATCTTTATGTTTATTTATAAATATTTCGGCAAGTCACAAAATTACAAATCTTCGACAAAAAGGGACAGATAATAAAAATAAATATTTATGTTATTATAAAAATATAAATTTATATTTAATAAAAAATGTTATACAATTTTGTATTTTTTTCTCTGTAAATTCTCTTTGGAAAAAATATTTCTTATTTTTAACTTCAAAAATATAATATAAGCTTTTAAAGCGTAGGTTATTATGGTTAGTTGTCAGTTAATTTAAGGTAATAGTGTAGCAACTGAGTGCACGGATCATCTGGGGGTATCATTTATGAATTTTTTATGTACAAATAAAAGGAATTTCTAAATCACATTTCAACAGCAATGCGTACGTCCTAAATCCTAAAGAACGATCAGACTATCAGTCTAATATTAGCTGTTGAGAAAGGAAGCTTTTCAAAAAAATAAGTAATTTTTCTGCTAGTAATCTGAGGCAAAATTCAAGATACAGTTGAGAGATATTTTATAATAAGAATAATTGCATTTCTTCAAAAACATAATCATTAATATTTACACTTTTATTTAATGAGCTTAGCTAAAAATGTAATAATTAATTTTAATAAAAAATTCTTGTTGTTTCCTTATTATTCAATTTAAACTATTTTTACTTAGTTTAGAATGCAAAGTGATGTTCAGAAATTTCGTATTTAAAAGTGATTTGTGGTGACTAGGTACTAGAGAGTAGGGATCTGGGTCAAATAAGATTCATTTTCCCAACATAGCAATCATCTACTGAGAATCCTTAAGTTAATGTTACATATTTTAAATATATTTTAAAATATATAACATTAACTTCGAAAGTTTTTCAGTTTTTTAAATAATATCGTAGCTTTTCTGCCATCCTAAAATTAAAATAATTAAAACCTGTGTAGAGAAGTAAAATAAAGAGAAAAGAAAAGTAAGAGTAAGTTTGGAAAAACATTTTTAAAAAATAAAAATAAAAAATCTTATAAATTTGAAAAGAATAATCAAAGTTAAAAAAATCTAAAAGCAAACTATAAATTTTTTTTAAAAAAAAACACCTTTGACCTGTTTTGTCCAATCCTTGAAAGTCACGAAAAGTTTAGCTTTCAATGTTTAAAGCGATTTATACATGTCTAAGGTATGAAATTATTTTTTAAACTGATGTCAATCCTGAAGATTGATTGAAGAACGATTATATATTGGTGTGTCAAAAAGATCATGGGAAAATTGTGGAAATTTTGAACGATGAAAGAGACTAGTGATTAATGTTTGTAAAGAAATATTTAAAGTTACTAACAAGAGAAAAAAATTGTGTATAATGATCCTGAATTTTTAAAAATTCAACAACCCTCTTAAACTGATAATTATAACCGGAATGCATGAGATTCTTGATTTAGCATCGCTATGCATGCTGTTAACTCATATGGTTTGAATCAGTAAGTTAAAGTTTCCCAATAGTACTTACACTTAATTTGCTCCGAACAAATTAACACAGTCTTGTGTTTAATTTTTCAACAAAAAAGATTATGTTCTACTTATAACATACTGTTTCCAAGAACTGGCGTCAATTGGATTTTTCTTAATATTATACATTGTTACATACGATAATTTGCTGTTTAATCGCATCCTGAATTTTATTTAGTGCATTCGATTTGATTTTAATGGCGTATCCCTACAAAATTTTAATTTTTATGATTTAAATATAAGATCCAAACTTTACAAATTCAAAAACAATCCCTATTTTTTATTCTATATTAGACAGTAGTAAAAAAAACATCAATTTCAGTGATACAAAATACATAAAACTTAAATCGAAAATTTTTTGACTTAAACAAAATTGTGATTTTATAAAATCGTCATTCACTCTCCGTTCTTACATTTGTACCTAAATATAAGAATGCTTGACATCTAAATACTGGAGAGGGAAAAAAATTCTCTTTTCCGTTTTCTTTTCTTTTCTTTATCCCTTTGCCCCCCACGCCCATAATCAGTTTGCATTTATTCCAGAGCTTAATGTCCATCCATCAGTATTTTTTAACCTTATAGATTTGTTTTGTAATGGATGAAGTAAGTATTGGAGTCTTTATTCTTCTCTGTTTGTAAAATACGTGGGTATCATAATTTAATTGAAGCTCATGCCACGAATAATTCCACGTGCATCACATCGTCGTGAATCGAATTTTTTCATTGTTATTGCCTAATTTTTTATTTCTACAAGCAGAAAACAAAAGGAAGCCAATATTCAATAATTATATCAGTGAAATTTAGCTAAAATAAATTACACTTGACGTTGGACTTTCTTTTATTTTCATACTTTGGTCATCCTTATGCTTATGTGATTTGAGTAAATAGTTACTTTCTTACTTGAATATTAAAAAACATTCAAACTCCTTTAAGCAATGTGTGGATTGCTTGGATGTTAAAAGAAAATTTATTTGATTTTAAAAATAAATTATACAAATCTTAATCGATTTTTGTTTGTAATGATATTTGTCTTTTGAAATTTGTAATATGTGTTTGGATTGTTTGAAATTTTTATCTTTTAATCCGAAACGCGAAAAATTATTCGCTGAATCACCGTAAGAATTAGAGAAATTTATGCAGGTATTTAAGGTTAATCGCGAATTATAAACATAAAAAGAAAGTTAAATAAAAAAACATATATGAGTACTATGATTACAGAAGTTGCATTAATTCTTTAATTGAGTAACATAATGATGCTAGAAATTTTTTCTTTGTTTCACAAAACTATTAAAAAGAAAGGAGTAATGATTTAAACTAGTTCAAAATTTTTTAAAAAAAATGTTCACATTTAAAGCTTTATCAGAAAAAAATTGATCTAATTATTTTCCTTTATGATAGAAAACAATTGTATTCCTTGAAAAATAATTTCTTTTACCTGAAAATGGAAAGCAAATTCATTTGAAATAAATGAATCTTAAAGAAAAAAAACGCATTATTTTTGCAATTATTTGATTTAAGCATTATAAAAGTTGTCTTTAAAAGATATGGGTAAGTGTAGGAAGCTATTATATTGAAAAAATTGGAAGCTATTATATGAAAAAATATTTAATGTTAAATAATTCTTAATTCTTTACTAGTCTCAAATATTACTCTGCTATTAAAAATTTATTTGTTCTCTTTCAGATAAAAACTCTAATTAAAAATTTCAATAGCAAATGAAAAGAAAATAGAATGAAATATCTGATACGGTTACGTATATTCTTTTTGAAACTAGATGAAGCTCAATAACTCTGACAACAATAAACATTTGTAAAACTAAGCCATTCTATAAATTATCCTTTTAAATGTATCAGGTGATTTTTTAAAAATTCAATACTTTGTATACTAGGCATGCTGTTAGCTCACTTTTTAAATTTGCATAACTTATCTAATTACCTAATTTCACAGTTTTCCACATAATTTTTTTGTTTCTTCTGATAATTAAAAATTTATTTAACTCGACGGAATCAAATTAACATAGTTCAAATTAAAGCCATGTGTTACTCCAACTAACAATATATTTTTTCTATCTATGATAACATGATATGATTGGGGTAAGTTTGACATTCCAAAATCAATTTATGTTAAATATATTTTCCTGTATCACATAAAGTAAGCAAATTTGTAAAAAAATTTGTCGATTTTAAGTGTTTCACCAGAGAGAGACTATTTTGATTATAAGAAATTTTTAAAAAGTATTAAAGATTTATAGAGAATTTAATAAACATTTGTCTAAAAAATATATGAATAAATAATTGATAAGGATATTTTATAAATTTACTCTATAATTATAGTTTGTTGTTTTCCTTCCGCAAAATTAAAGAAGTAATACCAATAATAAAATGTAAAGATTTTTTTAAAGAAAATAAGATCTAATTATACAAGCGTAAAAGTTTTTTTGTGTAATTGATGAATTTAATGCAATATTCAGAAATTTATACTCGTAATACAATCACTGAAACCTTCATTTAAGCGCTTTAGTTCATGAACAAATTTGATGTATGAAAATAAATTTAATTTCATATATATTCATAAATAAAATTTTGAATTAATTTATATTGAATCTGAAATGTTGGATTTGAATTATCGCAGTAAAAGGCAATGTTCATCTAATTTTTGTTTAAGTGTATTTTTCTCTTCAATATTTATTACAGTAAACTATGAAATTTATATAGATCAATATTTACCTTTATATATAAATATTTTTAGAATAATTAAGAGTTTAAAATCTTCATCGGGAAAAATTAGAAGAAATATATCACAAAGAACCTTTTATATTTAAGAATTTCTTTACTTATGATTTAAAAATTATAGTGGCCTTCAAAAATATGATTCTTTTACAAATTTTTTTCATGTTTCTAAGAAGGATCTGATCTTTAGAGTAAAATATTTTACAGGTACTAAATTTAATCGTAGCAAAAATTTACAAATTTTGGAATATTTCATTGGGAAAAGGGCAAGCAAAAGAGATAAAATCTGTTTAATTGCTCTTTTAAACATGGAAGAATTTTTTTGCATATATCTACCACAAGCGTTTCCATTTGTTTTACAGTTTTTTTGGCAAGTTATTTATAAGTTTTATTTTAAAAAATAGTGGTAAAAAATATTAGCTTTTTAATTTTTTGAATTAAAATTATACTAGGCATTTTATTGATAATTGTATTGGAGGGATATTTAAAAGTTTGTAGAAAAATCTGAGAGTAAAAACACACCAAGAGGTTTCTAATATTACAATTTAAAGATTAATGCAAGTATCTATCCCCCCCTTCTCTTTATAAGGATATTTCTGTAGATATTTCCCCAATGACAGTTGTTTCGCACAGAAAAACATTTTGTATTTATTAATTTTTCCTGTGATCCAAATAGTTTTATTTTTTATATGGAATTTCAAAAGGTTTTAAGTAAATAATATTTGAAGAATTTTATACGCTGATAAGGGACTAACGCGTTTTGGAGCTTAAAAATATATACAAAAAATAATAAAATAAACATATTTTGTATTTATTTAGGCTTTAGGTCTCAAAAATGCCTGTTTGAAACGAATAAAGAATATTCATTTATGAAAATAATCTATATCACTTCACTTATTGCAAAATTTCTCACTTTATGCTCATTAATATATTAAAGAAGCGAACAACACTCCTTATGTGCTGGCCACCTATTTTTATAAGAAAGCATTTATTTTTCCAATATTTACAATGCTTTCTGATAACTATCAATATATAAATTTTTATTTTTATAATTACAGAAAAACATTTTATATTTATTTGCTTTTTTACCTTTCATTCAATACTTCATCACTATGCATAAATTTATAATTCATTATTTTAGTTCGTTATTTAGTTATTATTTTAGTTCGTTCCAAAATTCTGATTCCTTAAAACACAATAGTAAAATACTGACGAGAAAGAGTTCTTTCTTAGAAGCTGAATGCCAACCATAAAATAACTGTTTTTTTCAAACTCGTTTTAACAGATACTGAGCTGAAAATTACCCCAAATGTTATAGAGACTATAACTTATTTTGGTACAGAAATGTATCGAATTTCCTTGTGGCCATCGTTAAACTAAAAGGAATGAAAAATTAAGTTCTACTTTTAGTTGTACAAACAAACCTAGATGAAACTTTTGAAAATGTTTTAACGAACAGGAACTTTATAATCATCGAAAGATAAATTGCTTTAGATATTTTTTAGATAAATTGAAATATTTTTTAACTTTTTTAATTATAAATATTTGCATTTAACAACTACTTGTAATGCATCGGAAAAAAGATCTTATAAAATTTTTTCCCCTTTATATTCGAAAGTATTTTTTAACTAAATTTTATCAATTACAAGAATTAAATTGCTCAAAACAAAACTCTATTTTTTTGTTGTTTTTTGAGTAGAATCTTGTTCAGTTTATTGTTGAAGGAAATCAGCATTTCTATCAAAACTTGTTTCTTGTTAAAATGAGTGATGGTACTGCGATGAGTTGGCAATGTTCATCTGAAATATGAGCTAACACTCTTATTCTGGGCATTATCTGATATATCTAAGAGAAAGTTATTAAAACCTTATTGGTTAAGTAAGTGTTATTTGCAAGAATTTTCTGAGAGTGACTAGAAATTTCACTATACAGATGATTAAACCATGAAAAAATGTCTATTGATGCATTTATAAGGCGCTTGGTGGATAAAATTCAACTGATTAAAAACTGAAAATTATCATTTGTAGGATTTTTCTTGGAAGTGTTGTCTTTTATCCCTGTAAAATGCCTTTTTAGAATGGCATAACATAATAATGGAGAATTTGATAGCAAATAAAATGCTTTCTAGCAATGGAAAATGTAAAGCAGATCCAATGGATCCAGATTCAGGCACCTATTGGCTGTAGTATGTGAAAAGAAAAAAGCAGTTAGTAACTGAGTGGAAGAGTTTAATTGGCGTTGCAAATGGCGACCTAAAAGATAGGCGCTTCAGTAGCAATCGATGCTGAGATGGTCCCATGAAAAGGGCCCAAGAGCTGGTCAGAAGAGCCGTTTGTGGCCAGTTTTGACGACGGACGTTTCACTAATAGAAGGGGTGGGGGACACAGCGCTTGCGCCTTATTGCCCCAGGAGAGGGCGAACATTTTTCTTCGTCTTAGAACTAAGTTTGGAGGATCGATGCGATGGCAACGTGCCAAACAAGAGCCGACCGGATGGGATCCGTAAGAGACCATGAAGAAAAATGGCGGTGAGAAAATTCATTAAGGTCTCTTGCGTCAAGATGATAAACAGAAAAGTTCATTTAAGTGTTAAAGTTTGATGGAGTTGGAAAGTTTTCTCTTCAAACTAATAGTTTGAAGCTGCTTCGATGCTTCAGACTGATTTACAGGGTAAGGCTGCATTTTTGAGATGCCCTCCAGAAGAAGTTGCGCTTGCGTGTCATTAAAAAAAGATTTCTCGCTTACAGGTGGTCATTAAACCAGAGGATCGAACGGGGGGGGATATTTATGGCTGCCTCATTGGAGGTAAAAGTACTTACGGGATTTATTTTTCAACTCGCGTTTACCTGCGTTTCCTTCCTACCGCCGCCCACCCATTAACAAAAGATATTCCTCGACATTCTTGCTCGGCACTTTAACAAATTTGTTTGCAAGTGGGGGTAACACAGCGGCCTGGGTTTGTTTAATTGGGGCATTTAAAAAGGACATTAAGATGCTGCAGACGGTGTGCGTGCTTTCGAAGAGTCCAATAAGAGTTTAAAAACACTTTGTGTGCTCGTTATTGGTAAAGTAATTAAGTTAATACCATTTCGGCTATGGTACCTTTAATATGATTACGTTATTAATATCGGTGTTAGCCGATAAGCAACCTGCGTTTTCTTAGTGTCCACTTTGTTTGAGGCTTTGTACAAAATTCGACAAACAAAGGGATATGGAGAAGTTGCTGGAGGAACAAAGAAAATCATTATGAATAAAAGTATATTTGTTTTATATAAATTATTTATACAACCATATTTAAACTTTGCATATTAGGTAAATCAAAGTAGTTCTAAATGAATTCTCAAAATAATGAAAAATTTTGTTTTTTGTTTACTTTTAATAAAAGATGACGCTTATACATTTATCATTATAATATTTTCAAATATGTAAAACAATTGGAGTAATACACTTTTTCTAATAGGGGTGTTTTTGCCTTAAAATAATAAAAATTATCAAATATTTCTTATTTTGGAATTCTTATCAATAAACGAAAATTCATCAGAATTCTATACAAATGGACAACAAAATGGGGTATTGAAGGGATTCAAATAGAAATTCAAATGAAATATTTGTATTCTTTAAAAAATTAGGTTTTCAGGTATCTTTTAATAATATCATTTCATTATTAATCCTGAAAGATTGGAAATGACTATAATCAATAATCATAAACGTATTCAACTTAATTAATACAAATTACTTTCATCCTTAGAAAGGATAAATAATTTATAAAGAAAGAAAAAGAATGTGATAAATTTAAATACTTTTTTTAAAAATCAAACTTAATGATATTCAATTCTTAAAAATAGGTACACTTTTGTATCTAGGATTTTTGTAACATCAAATCATCTTTCACGTATTTACTCGATTTGAATCTCTGTTGGATTATCATATAATTAAGGAGAATTTTTATATTTTTGTTTGTTTGTACATAGCCCCATTGGAACTGAATTTTCCCCTAAGAGTAATCTGTTAGACTGAATGACCACAAAAATTAAAATGGACGCTATGATAAATATATCATAGCTATCACTAAATGTGGCTCATACGTCTACCTCTCAACATTATTTTATTCTCCATGGAAACGAGAATCAACCGCTATTTCTCGTTTCCAACTGTTTCTCATTCACATAAAGGAAGTGCATCCTCACTATCACAAATGAATATTCCACCCCGTCCAAGGTACACAGATAAATCTGAATGACCAAAACCTAGCAGCACAAGTGGAAACTATGACTTAACCTTAAGAATCATCACAGATTAAAAAATAGTTTTCCCGTGGGAAGTGTCCCGTCATTGGCAGGAGCTAGCCGACCCCAAACCCTTTCTATACCCATCAGAGAGGTAAGAACCAGTCACTGTACCGGTAGCTTCTCATCCCTGACCATATTTGAAGTCCTATTACGGAGAAATTTGGACCTAAATAGGCCTAGTATGCTAGAGAAAAATATATTTTGAGAGAATAAACAAAATAGTCCTATTCACAGCATTTCGAATTCCAAACAACAATATTTCAGATCAATTATAAATCCAAACAATCTATAAAAAAGAATTTGGCAATTTTCTTAGTTTCTATGGTTTTTCTTCAATTGTTACAAAATGCCATGCTTCTAAGAAGTTTTCGAAGAAAAAAAAAGAATTAGTTCGTTTTATAATACTGTGCAATAATATCTAACTATTCAATTATATATTGTTGTGATATTTGTAAAATGCATAACATTCTAAGTAATATTTTCTTCTAATTTTTTTTGTAATTTTAGGAGAATGGAAACAAATGGAGTAGCATTACTTAACAATTGGAATATATTTGTTTGCTGATCTGAGAATTGTTTGGACATCTTTGTTATATTATATTTAAAGATTCAATAAAATTTTTTGATATAACTGTTTTCCTTGTCTATTTTTAAGTAAAATTAATTTTAGAAATTTTCGGCGAAAAGATGCATATTTTTTTATAATTATGACAGCACTATTAATAAATTATTCTTTTAGAGTACATGAGTATTTATAATACATTACTTTTTTATACATGGTACATTAATTTTTTTTGAAAAATCTAAGTAAAATCCTTTGTTGCAAGTACAGTTATAGCATATACATTAAAGTAAATAGGTATAACACATGTAAATGAAATATATCATTGTTATTTTTAAGTGTAATTGCATTTAAAATAAATAAAATGGATAATTTCATTTATTGCATTACTTCCTAAATTGATACAGATCTTTCTGAATTCTAAAATTTCAACTGAGCCCTGAAAAGGATGGTTAAATAAACAAAAATCATATATGATAATGATGATACAATAGCATATTAATTATTAAAAGATTATTAGAAAACGTTCTGATGTGTGCTGTGCCAAAATGATATGATATACAAGTACAAAACCTCACTGGCCAAAGTGAATCCTTAAACATTTCACTAAATAAAGTCAAGAGCTAAATATAATAAAACCAGAAAAATTGTGAAAATGAAAAACATTACAGCAAAAACCAAACTAGCAAATTATAACAACAAAAAATCATATTAAATAAAATTTATGAAAATTCATTTAAGAGTTTTCAAGAAAAGATAATTTGAATCTCAAAAGCTAAGAAATTAGCATAAAAACATTCACACATGCAGTTATTGCTTTCCTGCTACCAATAATGCTCATATAACATTACATTTATATTTTCGAATATAATATAAACACAACTGTCAGTAAAAATTCTTAAAATGTGATGTAACAGCCTCATATTAAAAGTCAAAAATTAAAGTAACAACAGCCCAATTTTCCTAAATTGCCTGTTATTTTCGGTTTCGAAAAAGCTTTTGTGAAAAATTCATTCAGAGCTTCAGAAAGTAAAAGCGTATTTGTACATTAAGGGAAGAACTCCTCATTAACTCATTTTTAATAATGTAAAAGTTTTCAGTTTAAGTCTTATAATAAAATTCGTTAAAAACCTCAGGAAAGAAACCACAATTGGTTTTGTTTTATCATGAGAGTTTAATCTTTTAATGAGATTCAATAATGCTCGATAATTACCACAATCAGATAAAACATTAAACATCTGTTTTCTTCCCACGAAATGCATTATACTTGCATTTATGGTTTGTTTTTTCAGAAATTTCTTACTTAAGAATCATATAATTGAAATCACTTGTATCTAATTCAAAGTATTTGGCAGGTATCGCATCCGATTAGGATTCGAATTCTAACAAAACATATCAAAATTGTTTTAATTGGAAAAAAAAGTTTAGAAAGGATGATGCTTGATGCTCATTTTATATTTCACGATTTTGCTATCAAAGATGTGAATATTTCTAAATCTCTTCGATTGAAACTATTTCATATAACCAGAATTTATTATCAGAATATTTGAAAGAACACTTTCAGTCTAAAATAAACTTTGCCTTAATTGTAATTTTCAAAATATAAAAAGTCAAAGTATATTATTAACCTACTGTAATTAATACCCTATATAAGATAATTAATACTTTAATATGCATATATTTCTTTCCTCCGAAAACATGACAAATTTATATCCCTTTAAATCAGAATTGGTTTTGAAATTGTATTTAAATAACTGAAATCTATTTAAAGCAGCTCAACGCTTGTTTTATTGATTAATATTTTCATTGATTATTCCATTGTATCATATGCGATGTCTACATTAAAAATTAATCCTTTAAATTTTTTTTAAAAGGAAGATTTTAACTAATTAGAGATACATTTCAAAATTTTTTAAACCATAGCAAAGTTGATAACAGATATATGTACACATATAAGAAAAGAGTGAACGAAATTGATTTATATGAAGTATTTGAGTATAACAGGATCATTCAGGCTATTTGCAGAACGAAAAAGTACAATTATGAAAGATTTTATAGAAAAAAAGTATCTTTATTTAAAGATTGAAAAAAAGCATTAAATTTTTTAATATTTAAATATTTGACAAATATTCCCTAATATTAGGAAATTATATTTCCCCTTAATATATATAGTAGAATAAAACGTGTTTTTAAGCTAAGCAGCAGTTGATTCCTAAAATTTTCAGTTCATTATCCCTTAGCTTTTATAAAGTTAGTTAAAATTGCATCATTAAATATAATAGAACAAAAGTTTAGAAAAGTTAAGAAATAATAATTTTTGGTCATTTTCTGGTATCTCTATTTATCCTTTATAGAATATGGATATTAATAAAAGCGGCAATGATGGAAATGAGTAATATATATGCCATATTACCACTATGTAGCATTGATTCCAACATAGTGCACGATTTCATATTAAAGGCATTTTAAATTCCCTCATTTTCATAAAACGCAACAAGAACTTTAACGACTACAATACATAATTGGGCATTATAGTATAATCCATGCAAGCTATTTAAGTCTTAATTAAATCTACATTATTGGAAATTGATGCTGCATTTTAATTGTTTAGTTTTGTTTCACTATTATCAAACTCTTAAAAACAATTAATTTCTCATATTAAACAAAGACGATTTCACATCTAATTTCTCACAGTACGCACAAATGATCTTTATACTTATTTCATTCTTAACAAAGATAAGACTTCATTTCTGAAGATGTAAATAAAGTTAGTTTCTGATGGAATTAAATAGAATAAAACTGGAAGAAAGCTGGAATGAACTAGAAAAATTTTAATGAAATTATAAAAAAACGTATTATTATTATAATATCAAAAAAAATTCATTCATTCATATTTTTAAAAATAACAAAATCCTTAAGAATTTCATTTTAATATTGAGTTTATAATACTATCAATTTACAAATATAAATAACATTTTCCTATAGAAAGAATACGGAATTTTTCCCATCTGCCTTGCATCAAGAAAAGGCATCAATGAATGAATAATAATTGTTTGCATTAAATGCCAAGATTCCTTTCGAATTTTGGAATCTAAGCTAATGCAGAGAAATGTGTCTAAGCTAAAACAAAATTTAATGTTAAGAAAAACCATACTCCAGCTTATATTGCATATTAAGAAAATAGAAACGTTTATAAATATAAAGAAAGATAAAATAATTAATTAAATATAAGTGAAAAACGCTAGTAAGCAAAAAAAAGTTAGTAGTAAGGTGTCTTATTCGAAGTAAAAAATATCTTCGAATAATATATTAATGTTTGAAAGTAATTGCCGTTTGTATTGAGAATTACAGATCTTTCTTTTAAGTTAGAACTTCAGTTTTATCAATAAAGTGAGATATTGACAGTTCGTATACCTAAGACAGTGAAGTTCACTAATTATTCTGAACTTCAATTCTACATATTTAATATAAATATTTTCTCTAATTTTTTATTCTGAATAAATTGCAGAAAATTTAGAAAAATTTTTGACTCAAAAATAACTATTTAATTTTTTAACAGTTGCATTAAATTACATCTTTGTATTTTAGCATAAACATATATTTCTTTGATTCTTTAATAGATATTTTATAGGAAATTTAATAACTAATTTATACTTGTAGAAGAAAAATCATTTGTTTAGAACTATGGAAATAAACATAAACTTAAATTATAATGTATATAAATGGGCCAAACGTAATTATTTTCGAAAAATATCTAAATAAGCTTACCAGAATTGCTTGGTAAAATTAATAAAAATACCCGTCAGTTTTCTTCATTTTGAAAAGTACATTTGAGAAATGACAATTTCAAAATAATTTTTTAAGTAAATCAATGACATTTGATGGCATTAGAATATTTTGTATAAAGACAATAGAAAAGTAAAACGTGAATAAAATAATTAAAAAAATTGTAGATACGTTGAAATGTTTTGTAATAGACCGGATTAATGTCAAGCAGGTATATGAAAATATAAATAAATGTATGCATGCTATTTTTGACAGAATTGTGATTTTCACATGACATTCACATTCCTTTATTTTTTATTAGTGGTTGTTTTTTTAGGTTTAGTCACATATTTGATCACGTAAGATATACGTAAAAGTCATGACTATGTATCTGAGTAACTTTTAATGCGCATTTTCTTATAGACTGTCTTCAATTACTTTTCATATGATGACTAAGTCAATCAGATAGTAGTGTTTAGTAAAAAAAATAATAGAAATCGCTTGCATACAAGCGAAAAAAATCGGATTATTTACTGAACATGTCAAGAAATAGGCAAATAAAAATAAAAATAAAAATAAGTTGTTTAGCAATTTCTATAGGAACGTGAATAATAATGTCGAAGAAACATGTAAATATAAGCAAGAAATATAAAACATTAAAAATGAAATGGAGAAAAACAAAAAAAAAAGAGAATGAAATAAAATATATGAGAATTCTTGAAATGAGCATATAAAATAAAATAATAAAGGTTTTAAAATTCTAGGAATCAGGATACTAGAAGTTAAAAACACAGAAATATAAAATAATTTCACAAACCATATGATAAAAATAAACATACAAAGAAATGCAACTGATCAAAAGTGATAAATTATAATAAAATAAGCATGAAATCAATTGTGAAAAAGAAAATCGATTTCATATGAATCAGCTCCTGAGTATAACCACAATTTAAAATATAACTGTTATTTAAGACAAAAAGCCTATAATCGTCAAAAATATTCATGATGTCCGAAAATTTTGTTTACAGTATCAAGATTATGTTCAGAAAACAAATAAATAGATACATTTGTGGAATCGTTATAGAATAAGGATTATAAAGTTTTTGTCATATTTTTATACTGCGAACATTAATTGCACTAATTCATACGAGAAATCTGGAGTTTTTGTTCCATTCTCTGTTCATAATGTCATCAGTCGTTTATTGGTGACATCAGTCCTATCGTTTCTTTATTCAATATTACGCTTGTCACCCAAAAGTTCATGTGCTATTCACAAACTGTAGATCAAGCCGGATGATTTTATACAAATCTGAGCTCTGTAATTTCGTTGAATATTTGCATATATATTTCTTTTTTCAAAAATCTTAACACACATTCAATTTTTTAAGGATTAATCCCTTTAGAGAGATTTCATCAAGATAATATATTAGATAATCAAGTGCATTATGATTCAAAACTTTAATAAAGAATAAGTACATGGAATAAATTTTACTAACTAGTTTTCATTAAAAATTAGTTACCATTTTCTTAGTTTTCTTTCCCTTTACAATCTTTATGGACACTTTGTATATTAAGTGACGATTTTTTTAACTATTCTAAGATATTACATAATGGAGCATATTTTTTTAAAAAAATGAAAATTAAATATTTCATTAACAAATATAAGAAAATTAGGAGATGCAACTATTCTCTCATTTGAATCTTTAAATCTACACTGAAAAGATTATTTGCTAAAAATTCAAACACACAGTCTAATTACATATATGACAACAAAGTGTGATGAGTTAGTTAGATGGAAATAATTACAATCATTTACAGAAACTAAATAAATATAAATCCATATTTACATACATATATGTATGTATAGAAAAAAAGCAAATTTAATTATCCTAAAATTTGTTAAATTGGTTTCAGCCATTAAATTATTTAGCGCAAGGTATAAAAGAGCTATTTGAATAATTTTTATCAACCATTTTACAAAGTTCACAAAAAAAATTAAGTAAAACGTAATAAATTAAATAAAGAGAAAAATGGCAAATTCTTAAAAAAATGAGTTTCTCTAAGCATTTAGTCGTAATTATTAAGAGAATTAAGGATAAATAAAAGGTAACAAATATATAAGTTGGTAAAGAAATTTTTTCAACTTAAAAATTAAATAAAAACTTATTTAATTCAACAAGCATTAGGATTTTATCATAGGAGAACATGCTATAAAACCAAAATATCAATTTACGCAATAAAAGACAAAAATAAGAATCTTAAAATTTGTTAAACTTTTTCTGTAGATATTTAAAATAACGTTGAGAAATAGTAAATGAAATGTATTTCATCTACATCCGATAAAGAAACAAGTTAACTCTGTTAAAAATTTAGAATACTTAAAATATTCAATCGTTTTTAAAATGAACCATTCAACTGCCATTTAATTACAGAATAAAATTTTTGGTGCAGCTGAACAAGAATAAGGATACACTTTCCCTAACGTATAATATTTCAGTTGTAGCATACTCAACTGATTATCATTTATTTTAAAATCAGCATCAAGTTTCGTCGATGATTTGTCGAATTTTTAGGGTTTAAAAAAATTATTACTTATTTCAGTTTTTACTAGAATCTGTGTTTAGATAAAAATGAAGAGATAATCAATTTAGTCAAAAAATACTAATTGATTATATAATCTGAATAAGAAAAGAAAGTTGGCTCACAAAACCAAGTCTTTGATATACTTAAGATGACAATTTTGTATAGATTTATATAGTTCTAACAAATTTTAATGTTTCAGTTATTTTTTTCATTGGAATAATATTTGTCGTTAATTAGTGAGATTTAATGTTTTTTTTATTCTGCTGCCTTTTAGGAAATGTTCGAGTATGCAGTTTCAACTTTCTCAACTAATTTTAATATTAAGGTCATTTTTTTTTTGTTTAATTCTTCAACCTAGAATAAGGAGTAACATAGTTTTAGATTGACAGTATTTTCATTTTGAAAATCAATATGAAAACTTTTTTTATTATTTTATTTTCACAGTGATATATACACACATTATGCATTTTTGTATGCATCTATTTTCTGATTTATTATTTATATCTGTATATTATTAATATATAAATAAATATTTTTAGTAGCACTATTATAAAAAGTCATCTTTTTAGCTATAACTAATAAAATGAGGAATGATAATTTTTTGCTCGTTAACAATTATGATTCTACTATAAAATTTTGCTAATTCTTGAATTAAATTTTAAATATAGATAAAATATAGATATCATAAAATTCAAAATGTTTTTGTTTTCCTGAATTATTATATAACATTTATCATGTTTCAAATCTACTCATATCCCAATTTCCCAGTAACAATGTAAATAATTTTTTTTCGATGGAAAGTAGTAAATTTTTTAAAGAAAATCCGATACTACTCCTGCCGCAAGATTTGTAATTGCATTGAATCACATATTTGAAGTTGATTAGACATGTATGTGTGTGCGATTGCAACTAACAACTTCTTTGCGTCTTAAATATTTTTTAGAATGACTCTTTGTTTTCATGAAAACAAATAAAATATATAAGAGTTCTTTCCTCCTCGACTCAATACAGAATATTTTACTTTCTTATTTCTGAAAAGAGAAAAATTCTTAAAAATATAAAGGAAAAGCCGAAATTCTAAGATACTCCAATTATCATCAAAATATTTTTTTTCTTATGTATCATTTGTATAAATATAAAAATTTCCTATGTTTGAATAAACTTTATCCTCTCAAATAAAAGTTCTCTGAATCTTTCATTTATCAAATATCTAACATATCATTTATAAGCCATTAAAAACAGGTTTATATTTCTATACAAGATACTGAATATTTTCAAGAATGTATAATGGGCTTAAGCATGAATTCCACCAAACGCATTGACTAGGGAGGAATTTTTATATGGGTGGTTCAAAGAGTCTCTAGTTGATATTTCCATTTTTTCTCAAAAAGACTTTTTTGGATTCAAATACTCTGTACTCATTTACTTAATTTAATTTTTTCAGTTAAGTATTTTAGTCTACTGACTTCACAATAACATGGATTTCTAATTGCATTTTGAATTTTTTTGAGTAACTTTATGAATTTTCTATTGTGTGATGTCACCTTATTTCTTTTCTAAATTTTACAGTAATCTCTTTGTGTAGTGTATTTGAAATTGACATTTCATAAATTGATTAAAGTCTAAAAGAAGATATATGATAATCTATAATTGTAGAATAGAAACTCATCGACTAATGTTTAGCACGTAAGGATGGATTTGGTTTTTGGATTAAAAAGGTTTGTTCATTTTCATCTGCAATAATATAAATGTAAACGGTATTTTTTAAAAAATTACATAGATGGGTATTTAAATTACATCTTTTCAATTGCATTTCAATTTTCTGTTGAATCGGTATCTCAAATCAGACCCAAAAGAAAGAGCTATTACGTTTTCTTTTCCGAGTATTTATACTCTATTAATCTGTATTACTTCGATAAGAAATAAAATAAGTGACTTAATACTTACAAAATGTCTGATTTTCATTGCCAATGAAGTATATTAGTATTTTTAAAATTATTAATTAATTAGTTAGAAAGAGGAAAAAGGACACGAGACATGAAGTAATTTTCTGCTAATTTTAGGACTTTTTCTTGATTTTGATAAATGATCTATGCATATTATTTCTGTACGTATGGAACAAGAATCCAATAAAAATAAAAATAATAAGAGAATGAATTTCTTCAATAATTCTAAGGTTTTAAATTAACTTCGGCTCATTTTTTAGTCTTCGAAACAATCTGAGCTTAAAATTTTCTGGGAGTATTTGGTTTTTATGGTCTGTGATTGATTGCGTGAATCACAGAGCTGTAAGTGTTACATCGAAATACTTTTCATAAATGGATAAAAACGATTTTCAGACAAAAAAATATCACAATGATGCAAGTACTGAAATTTGCAGAATTATCATTTAATTATGAATATAACCAAAGAAATATTTTCCTTAAGTATCCCCTTAACGGAAATAAAATTTCTTAAAATTCTTCAAAATGTGGACTTGAGATACTTGAAAAGGAATAGAAATGTTTATAATGATCAAAACTGAAAATAGAGAACAACGTAACCTGCATTAAATAAGAAAAGGTCCGACTTGAAACTAAAAACATAAAAGCATTTATAATAGACTTATGGATAAACATGATTTCTCATAATACTCTTCTTCATGTTTTTCTTTTAATTTTTTAATGAAAAAATGTGGTTAAATGACAATATAGAATTTCTGTTAAAAATATCAAAATAATAATATTATCAAAAAAATTGTATTATTCGAATTTAAACCTAAAACTGGAATTCAAGAACAAAGCAAGCATCAAATGAAAGACTGGAATTTTTTTTAAAAGACCCGTTTATTTCTTTTGTCATATATATTTCTTATAATTAAATTTTATAGAATGCTTAAGTTAGTTGATACTTATTTATGCATATTTTCTGTCTGAAAGCGTTATTTCATTCATAAGAAGAAGAAAGTTTATAAGATTGTCTTTTCTTACAATTATCCTCACTCCTCTGAGGAACTAAGTTTTGAATTTAACACTTAAATTCAATCTAAGAAAACCATTAAAATATTTTGATGTTTTTTTAAGTTAATGTCATACTCTATTCTGCGATTGAATTTGCCATTAAAATTTGAATCATTAGATTCTGATTAATGAAGTATAATTGCAATGAAGTAATTTTGATACTGTTGTACAGATAAAAATAACATATTCGTTACACCTTATAATATTTAGGTAGTAGATTTACACAGAATGAATGAAATTTGAATTCAGAAAGTTAAAAAGTATTCCTGTTACAAGATACTTGAAATTTTTCTCAATGGTAACCATTTTTATATTTTATTGAAAATAACAATATTTCAAAAAAAATGAAAAAAAAATAGAATGTTCTTTCTCTAATTGTATTTTCTTAAATGCATGAGCTATGCCACTAAAATAAAAATAAAGAATCTTAATATCAAATAAATGTACCCGAAAGTTGAAAATGTGACTTAAAAACGTTATTTTGCAGCAATTCATCTTAACAGGTTATAGACATTATTCATGAAGAATTTATAATTCAAGCCTCATTAACTCACTTTAAATAAAATGAGCTATGCTTTAGAGCCTTAAATGAGCAGAGTTGTTAAACTATATTGCAAGTTAAATATAAAACAAGTTTTTCAGTACAATTAAATATTTTATGGCAAAAACATAAATTTATAATTCACTGTTGTTATTTTAATTATACTTATGAGTCTGTCCTCATTATATCACTTTGAGTAATTATGGAACTAACCAACTTTCAAACTTCTTTGTGTTTAGCCAAATAAAGTATAAATTCATTATGAATAATGATATACACCAAGCAGTATAGCATGTTAAAAACAATGTCGGAGAGTCCTGGGCCAGCTTTATTATCACGAGCAACTGTTATTCGGATCATTAACCTAAGGCTTCATGAGAGGGCTCAACAGACAAAGGTTTACATAATGACAAAGGAAACCAATTGTTTCAATTTTAAACAATGGAAAACTCAAAAAGTGTAAAAGCAAGACCATAAACAATTTTCTTTGTTTCGGTCAGCTTCCTTTTTTCTTTTTCTTTCCTTTATAAATTATCTTATAGAGAAAAAAACAGCAGCAATAATTATAAGATTTAAAAAATTGAAATACTTTTTTCGCAATTAAATTTTTTTTAAATTATGTTATTTTGAAGAAAAAACGAAGTATTTTCTTCAAATTTTTATAAGCAAATCAAAAACAAATTTTTTGTAGACGTGCTAAATTTTGATACTGAGCAATAGAATATACTTGAACATTTTGAAAATTATTTGTTGAGATCAAAGGAAACTTAGCATAAATTAAAAGTTTGATGACAAAATGGTATATCTGTTCCTGAAATCCCTCTTATAATTTTAAAGTTCACATGAATTTTTTCAAGTTTTTAAATTCGATACATTTTTACCATGTCTCCTTTATATTACTATTTTTGTCATGTAATAAAAATATTTTGAAACGATCATATAATCGTGGCTTTATGGGATTATAATTACTTCGAAAAATGAAAGTATGCGATGGAATTTTTTAATGTATATTTAGGATTAGTGGTTAAAATAAAAATATCTTTTTAAGTATCGATGTTCAGTTTAAAAAGCTATCGCTCTGAGAAAAATGTAAATGCTGTTATTTCCAGTCTTAAATTTTATGTTATTCAATTTTAATTGCTATACATTTGTTATTTACTTATTTTTCTTTTTCACTCTTTCATAATTAAGGATAGCACTTTAAATAATGTAATTTGCATATCTACTGTGATAAAAAACGTAGCTATATTTACTTATACAACATTTATTTTTTCTAGTAGATAAAAATGGAGAAATGTGACTTAAATTGCGTCTCCTGATAAACTAAACTTTCTATGAATGCAATGATTAAAAATTAATTCCTCTAATATTCTAAAAGTCATTCAATAAAATTTTATGTCATTGTTGCGTAATTTTCTTAGTTCATTGTGACTGAGAAATTAAGATAGACGATTTTATTTGGTAGTTTTATAAATATTTTCCCGAGAAAGCAATACAATATTTTATTACTATAACTTAATCCTTTACTTCATTTCCATATATCACATTGAATTCAATCCCAATACTTTTCTGAAATACCATGTTTTTCAAATTAATAAATTCTCATTCTTCGAGAGGCAGTGATCTCATGTCTTAAGAACCTCACACAATTTTGCGACCCAAGTCATTATAAACTTATTTAAATGAATTATGTGATAATATCAAAGAACTGAATTGTATTATAATATATTATTGGGTAACTTAATTTTTAGTATTAAAAAGCAGAATTATAACATATTATATTATGAATTAAATTGCATTTGATATTTGCAGCTTTACATATAAAACAACAGTTGGATTTTATCGAAGAAATACTTATATCTATACTTAACAGTTGCACAATCCATGATTTCATTTTAAATCATATCTTTATGATATCATCAAGTATTACATGATTCAAAGGGAACTTTATTTAAAGAATATAATATATTATATTGACATACTTTAAGGCATTTTTAAATATTTTAACCCTCCAAGATTAAAATAATATAAAAGTACAAAATTTATTTTTAAATTTTGATTTAATTATTTTAATTATTGATTTAATAATATTCTATGAAGGATCTGTAATTTTTTAGGAAAACAAATATTTTATTTCTTTCGCATACTGATAACCTCCTCTCTCCCAACAAAAAAAAGGAGAGAGGAAACAAATCTAGGTCCTTATTTCACCCACTGCATTACTAGATGCTCACTAGTTTCGTAAGGATCAAGATTCGATATTATTGAAGTATTACTTAAAAATACAATAATTTTATTTGAAAAATATTCAGACCTCTTCGTAAGCCCTGCATATCTTTTCTATTGCCTTTATTTTATCTTATACCTTACACATTAAATCAAATATAGAAATAAAAATACTTTAAATCCAAGCTTTTAAACTAATATTAAGTTCTTAAAACTCTTTCAAAATTAGATATCATTTTCCTGACTTACTCCGAAAAAGAGGCAGACAACTGGGCAAAACGAAAATTTTATTTCTCTCATCCGTTCTAGAATATATCGGTCGAATTCTCTCCCAGACAACAGGAAACTATTCTAGGTCACATCTCCCTCCTTTTGCAAGATTGGATTCTCACCAACTACCTGTGGAACACGATTTCGGTAACAATACTGAATCAGCCTACAGCCTTCTCCCCCATCCCTTAAAAAAAGTGTTACGATTGCTGATTTTTTAAAGTGCACAAAAGGTGCAAAGGGTTTACTAAAGGGGGAATGCGAAGGGTTTCGAATGGATTACACAAAAGAACCCCTTCCCATCTCCTGAAGAAGGGGTGCACAAACGATTTCTCATTCTTCTCCAGTACTTCCGCATTTCGCAGGAGACGATAGCTTCTGTCCTGCCTTACAGAAGGACATTCGAGTAAGATAAGTGAGTCAAAGAGCTTTTCAGTGAGTTCTCCCCAAAGTTTCGTTTAATAAAAGAAAAGGAGAGATGCATGGATAGTTGATATTCAGGACAGCGAGTCCTGCTAAGAATAAGAGCGCACGAGGAATAACAATTTATTTCGGACTTCTCTGCAATCTCATTTATTTTCCTTCAGTCTTTTTGGTCCCTTCCCTCCTTTGCATTATCATGTGGATTAAATAGAGTAGCATTAAGAGACGTGAAAACGCATTTTAAAATGAAAGATCATTATTCTAAGCAAAGTTGTTTTAATTAGAATTTAAAAGCTTCTTATAGAATGGTGCTACGAATTTTAAATTCGATAGGATTTTGTTGCCTATCAGTTCAAATAAATATCTAAAGAACATACTTATCTATTTGAAATATTTCAGTTAAGTTACAATACTGTTAAATTTAAAATTCATATCACAATTGGCAAAACCATTCAAGAAACTGGTATCTAAACAAGCTACTTGTTTTTAGACTTTTTAATCATTATTCAGGTGATGTCCGAAGCCGAATAAGTTAATATCCAGCTATGATTAGATAATGCACTTGAAGTATATTATAAAATTGTTACGAATAAATTATAGAAGTTGAAAAGTGTGTAGATCAAAAATCATCTTTTGAAGAATCTACCAATCAATTTTAATTGCAATTCCAAATGTGATTTAAACATGTTTATTGGAATTCCTTAAGGCTATTTATTTTGAATTATCTCCAAATCTGTTTATTATCTTAGTAAATATCCCTTAAGGCAATGCAATCGAAGATTATTTAACAATGATTTATTTAATTATTTCTCTAAATAGTGTAATAAATATATATTTGTAAGTAACATTTAATAATAGCTCAAAATTATTTCACTGATAGATCTTCTTTTTGCTTTGCTTATATTTATATAATTTCGTATTTAATTTTGAATCTATCGAATAATTGGCTGTCCTTAAAAAAATTATAAGGATATAGTCGCGTAATTTGCTTAAGTTGTATCAAGTCTGTTGAAGGTTATGTAATATATTACCACCTAAATTCAATGTAAACAAAGCAGAATTACATAAAAAATAAATTAAAACTATGAATATGCGAAAAGACTTACATTACTAATAGACTTCAACAAAATGGCCATTTTCTTATAGCATTGATGAAATGACATAAAGCTTCATGTATAATCAAAAGGCTGAGAAAATGTAGTTATTAATTTGAGGATATCAGCCTGGATTGAAACTTGCAATTGCTGTACATCTCATTTTATTATAGTGGTCTGCTTTCTAGAAGAAAAAAATACTTTTTACATATAAAAAAGATAATTCCTCCTATAATAAAGAAATTACAAGATAATAGAATTTATTCACATGACGTCATATGCACATGATAAGAGTGATTTCATATGTCATCTAAATTCTCGTCACTTATTAACCCTCACTTTGTGCAATGTTACAATCTCTTCATGAGAGTTTCTCAGTGAATTCCAAGTACCTTTTTCAAGCAATATTTAAACGTGAGATGGCATTTTCATGAAAAATTATTAATTCCTTGAACACAGCTAACAGATGAGGGGCAAAAGAAAGTTCCTTTCAAATTTAGACATCGTCTGGAGCTTTTTTTTTCAAGTAAGCTATTTACAAATTGCAAAAACTTGTGCACCTAATTTAATTATTAAGAATCCGATGACCATTCTTACTTCAAAGATTTAATATTTTTGCATTAAATATAACACGCATGAATTTAATTTGCCTAACATGAACATCTGGCTTTAATAATTAGCCTCCTTTATTCCATTTTGTTATTTTTTTAAAGCTAAATTCATAGAATAAATACTCCCAAAAATGATTTCACCTAATTTATTATGTAAATTGCCGAATGAAAGAGGCCGATAATAATTTTTATTTTAATTCAAGTTTGTTAAATTAAGCATTGAACGAAAATAAATATATATATATTAAATCCATTCGAGTCAACAAATCTAATTCTTCACCCCTCTTTATTATCGAGCAAATAAAATAGATCTGAACAAACGGACAAAGAAAGACAAGCCTTCTGAAATTTGAAAAGACTGATATTGTTCGAAAACTGCTATCTTCATACAGATTCTTCATTTTATGTACGCTCAATAGAAAGAAAAGGCGCCTTGCATACGGGAGTAAGAAAAGGCGATTTGCCGTCTAATTAAGAAAAGAGAAGGCAATTGCGCAACTAGAAATGCTGCGACGGGCGAGTGTGTCACTCAGGAACGAGCCCTGGGATGTCGTAATGAATGCAAAATAAACTCCTCATGTTAATGCGGCGATTTACTCTGAATTTTATATCCGTCCGAAGCGACCGGTTTAATGATAACAACCATCGACGCACGCGTTTTCTTGAAAAGCCTGGAAATAATTCTCTAATGAACCTTTTCTCAAGAAACGGCCAATCTACGCTGATTTTGCTGATATCAAAATGTTAGAGCTGGATAGACTTCAAATTTCATTGACACTTTGAAGAGAAAGACGCCGGGCGTTTTCACCTGGTAATTGAAGTACTAAAGGGTGATTTTCATAATTAAAAATAATCACCCAAATGGCGATATCGCAGCAATTAGTAAAACACATAAACTATATCTGTTTTAAAAAGAGTTCTATTATTTTGAAACTTACATACAGAAACGCTTTCGTCAACATAATTAGACGAACTTGCAGAGAAAGTACGGAAGCGTATAAATTAGGATCTCATTAAACAGGTATAAGCACATTTATAAGGCCCTGGGGATGGAGATCGAGCGTTTTAACTCTTAAGAGGGTCATCGGAGCGTTGCCTATAAACTTAAGTTGGTTTCGGAAAAATTGCACTCTGACTTTTCGTAGCTGGGTTGTAAACTTTTCCATCGACATCCCTTGTTTGTGCATGAAAAATTGAAATTCGTTGCCAGTGACTTCGGAAAGTGGAGTGAAAGTGTAGAAAACTGCAGTCGATCGATATTTATAAGCAATTAAATATGGGACATTAAAACGTTTCTACAGAAATAAATCAACAAGTATTTCGATCTAAAGACTTCATTTATTGATTGATTGTTTTCATTTATTATATAGGATAGACGATGCTGAATGAACGCAATCAGGATTTCATAGCTGAAATAGAATTCTTCATTGTAATTTTATTTTTGTAAATTCATCAATTACTTCATACTCGCAATAAAATTATATTGTATCTTTACATCTATCACATTTCAAACTTTCCTCTATCAAAGAAAATAAATTTAAAGGTAATTGATGATAAATGAGTCCATGATTTATTGAACTTGAAAAGACACATTTCAAAAATAAATATATAAATATAAATATAAAGAACTCTATTTGCGGCGATTTTCCTTGTTTAACTCTTTGCAGTCCGATGTCGAGTGAGACTCGACATTCAAGACTGGGCATCATTTTGACATTTTATTTATTTATTTTTCAAATTTAATTGTTAAAAACGCCTACATAATGGTTAAGAGATGTAAATTAATTTTTCAAAGAAATACGACTTAAAAGAATTATATACATTTATTTTTCATCGCAACAAATAAATCTTTGTATCAGGTGAATAATTTTGCATCTAAATATTTTTCGGACTGCAAAGGGTTAACTATAAAGAGAAGAATTTAATGATTAAATAGTTTTTTTGACATATTTTATTTCCACTTATATTTTTACAGTTTTAGAGAAAATTTTCACTTGTACGTCTATACAGATAAAGAGTTTAATTTAGCTGTATTAACGTCCTTTTTGGAAACAGGCTATTTTGGGAGCGACTTTGCAGTTTTTAACCCAGGTGGGAGACAAGGATGGCGCCTGGACTGTCACGCTTCTCCCAAACCTCCATGCCTCACCAACAGGGAGATGTTTGGTATATAACCTCATATTTTCTGGGCAGCATATTCGTTTCTAGAACGGATATTTAGTACAATGGTATTTCGAACTCGAAGTCAATATCTTACAATGAAGTCTTGGTGACTCCATACAGGAAAAGAGAGGTCATTTAGCGAATTTCAATTAATCTAATAAAATTTTAGTAACGTTGTAGACTGTTGCAAGAGAATAGAAAGGAATTTTGAATCCTGAAAGGAATTTTGAAACTAATCCTGGATAGATTATAGAAACACAGATGACGAACAGCTTAAGACAGATATACATTTTAAGACGGAAAGCAGACGTTTTTCTAATAAAGCACATTTTTACTTATAAAAAAATTGATAACATCAGTGGACATCAAGACATCAGTGGCTTTCAAAATAAAAATAATTGCAGTTTTTTCATGCACTTGGACCAATTAAAAGCAAAATTTTTTTTTCCATACAACTTGAGCATTATCCGTGCCCATTCTGCGTTAACTATAATAGCTCTATGATTCTCAACATGCTATAAATGAAGATAAAAGATTTTCACAGAATTTGAATATTATCAAGAACTTTTATTTGATTCTTAGATTTTTATGTCTTGTTCTAATATCTCAGCTGCAGGGTAACAAGAATTTCAGAAAAAGTTACATTTCTTAACCACCACCAGTAACTTCTTTTGATACTCTAAATGATGCAATCTTGGGAATTAATCTGAGATAAACATAGTTTTCTTAATTTGATATTTTTGGATGTCCTTTCAACATCATAATAATTTTTTAATGATTTGAAACTCATTTATTCAAATTTGTTTTAATTTCTTAAAATTAAAATTATTTTTTACATAAGGAAAAATATTGAAGAGTTTAGATTATATTTATAAGTATTATACAAGCAAAAAGAATTGAAAGGTTTTGTTTTACATGTTGATTTTTATCTGACTCTTTCTTTAATAGAAAACTATCAACAAATAATATATTTATTAGAATTACAGTTAACTTTCAAAACTGATTTTTTACTGCTTATTTTGATATTTTCTACTTGAAAAAAGTTTCAAATAGTACCTTTTAACCACAACAATTTATTTATTGTATTATTGCAGAAAGGCGCAAGTTCTAAATTTGAAGTAACTATATAGCTACATGAAAACGTTTAAATTATTTTACATAAAAATTTCCAGATTGAAATTCCTTGTAAAGTGAAATATTTAAAATATTCTCAAATTCTCATTCATTGCCTTAAAGATGAATTTCAAAATACTTTAATTAAATATTTAGTCTAACAAACATTTTTCTCTGTTACTATTATAATATCTGCTACATTTATTGAACTTGATATTGACCAGAATGATTCTAATTTAGATTAAAAATAATTTTCAAAACAATTCATCCACCCCCCATAAAACGTTACTTATTGCAAAGTTCTAGTGAAATTGGTGCATTTCATTGTAATCAAAGGATGAAATTTGATACATAATATTTTCATACTCCTTGTTAAACAATAATTGCATAATTAAAATAGAAGTCTTAAAATGCTTTATTTTACAATTTAATTAAACATCACTTTAAAAGGCTCTATTGAATAATTTAAGCTTCTTATTTCGGTAAGATGTTTTATGTTCTGCGAAATTTGTCTCAGAAACAAACTGTCACACATTAATGTTCAAATTACAGTTCACTTATTCAATCAAATCAGTTCAATTTGTTTTGTTCAAAACTTCAAACATTTTCAAAACTCTGTAATTGCTTCGCTTTATTTGTTTAGTTTTCCATTTTACAATAAGACGTAAAATTGAAACTCTTTAAAATAAGATAGAAATTCTTAGCCTCATCGTTTATTAAAAATGTCCAATTTTATCATAGGAAATGAATATAGCAGTATTGATAAACTTTTGAAAACACACGATTGTCTAGCCTCTGTTTGAGTGTTTATGTGGGAAAATTGTAATCGATCAGAAATTCACCATCGGTATTTCAAAAGGGGAATTTTAATTTATACAAAGTATCTTTGTTTAAATGCATCAATAATGCCATTCTTTTCATTGGTAAACAATTAAATCCCTCGGAATCGTGTTTGTACTTAATTATTTTATTCTTAAATAAATAATTCTGTTCATTCTACACTTATCGATAAAAGAAATTCTTTAAATATAGGAGAATTAAGAGAATACAGCTAACCATCCGTAATATTTGGAGTTGAGTACAATAAAAGGGATCGACCAAAAAATATCATCATATTGTAGAAAATTGATAATTAATAGAAAACAGCTACGCATCTGAAAAATTTGAAGTTGGGTACAATAAAAAGGAT
>JAOUZG010004146.1:5177410-5196340 GCA_026289955.1 Argiope argentata | reverse complement strand
CATCATATTGTAGAAAATTGATAATAAATAGAATACAGCTACGCATCCGACAAATTTGAAGTTGAGTACAACAAAAGGAATCGATCAGAAAATATCATCATATTGTAGAAAATTATTGTTTTGATGATTTTTTGTTGAAGCCTGATTTGTATTGTAACATTTGAAAAACATTCGCTGAGTAAAAAATTCCCAGAGAGCTGACTCCAAAAGAATAAATAAAATTCTGAATGCATTTATGGTCGATTTTAAAGGGTATTAAGTCTATTAAACTGTCTTTTCTACTATTAACTACAATTTATTCCTGAAAACACACACTCAAATTATGAATTAAATCCGTTTAGCAAAAGCGGCAGAGACGTCTTATTCAGATACATAAATCTCTTTTATTTTAACTATTGGCATGGTGTTGAAGTTTGGAGAAAACACACTTTCTGCATTCTCTGACCACAGACTCAGAATTAGGGTCCTTCCCAATATTATATCACCCGTTGCTTTAAAACGAATGTTAATGTAATTCAGCACAAATTTTGGATTACTTATTTATTTGCTGTCAGCAGCATATGTGTATTTTTTACATTTTCAAATAGTGTCTACCAATCATTTCATACCTTCTTTTATATCCAAAATTGTTTAAAATAGCATCTACAGAATTTTGGAGGAATTTGCAAATAAAAAGTTTTCTAGTATTCCATATTATTTGTGGATGTTAAAAGTGTAAGGATTATTAAGTCATAAGAATCACTTAATAAAATTTAGCTTTTAACAAATGTTAATAAATCAAACAAACTTTAATTAAATTCTAAAATATTTATTATTAATATTATTTATAAACAGGGTTATCCATAGAATTACGTCTTGATAAAAAAAAATTAAAAAGCATTTGCAACGATATAAAATATATTGTTAATCATCTACATTTGTATATATAAATATCCTTGAGAAGAAACAGGAATACAAAACAGCGAATACTTCTCTAAGAAAGAAAGAGCAGATTATGGAGATAATTGCATGATGTTCAGGAATTAGTAGACCATATCACTTAAAGGTCTGTTTTATGATACCTATTGCCCTTAAGAACGTGATCCTCACAAAAATGTTGGAAGTCAAATAAAAACAGACTTAAGCTGTGTAAATAAAACGTTGAAATAAAATTTCCTTAATGAACAATGCATTTTCAAACGCTATATTCTAAACATAATCAATTTCAAAGTATGATCTACAAATGATAGAATCGCATCTGATCACATTCAAGGACATGAATCCTGAATAGCATATCTGAACCACAATCTTTCTCTTAGAATCTATACTTTATATAGACAGATCAAGTTGGTACTGAATTAGGTAGACTGAATCCTATGTTAGCTTCACATCCTGTTTTCAAGCTATATAAAGGTGTCTAACAAGGTCTCTAAACTTTTTTATACATTTGGATGACGAAAACAATATTTTTAACCAGTATCTTGCACCACCACGATCCCCAAGTCATCAGTGCAAAGGAATCAGTTTTCAAAGAAAGCTTTATTATTTGTCCTCGGAATTTATTAAAGCATATCTTCATTAATCTCAAAAAATACCTATAAATATTTTATATGAAAAAGTCATGATTAATTTTGTATGAATAAAGAAGTACGCCATCTGTGGCTTCCATGTGATTTTTTAAACATTTTTTAATAAATGAATTCTGTTTGATTTTATATCATCCTTTCTGCATAAAAACTATAAATTGGAATCCATATTTAATACTGTGACTTTTTGATCTAGTAATTGAATGACGAAATTTAAAAAATGCTATTTGAAATCAATTTAATAATATTTAGAATAATACTTAAATGAAATAATCACTACTTAAATTTGCCCATACCTTTATCAACCTTATTTGAATTTCCAATGGAAAAAATGAAAATAATGAATTTTATTTCCTAATTTGGGGAAATGATTTCTTTTATTTGCTGGCATATAAATTCAACTTGTCGTAAATATCTGGAAAATCTAACTGATATAGTCATTAAAATTCTATTAAGTTACAATTTTCCACCTTGAAATAAATTTGAATGTATGCACTTAACTGTGATATGAATTTCAATGAAGTATTAAAATGTATCCAAGATTAATTTTTTGTTGTTGAGAAACCTAAAATTTTAAATTGAAACGTTTAGCTTATAAAAAGAATGCCTTCTTACATCATGTTTGGAATGTGAAAATGCAGAATTTGTAATGTTTTCTTTCACCACATTCTTACTAATTCCTTATGCAAAAATGACTGTTTCCAACTATTTAATATGCACTGGGAATTTTAATTTAAAGCTTACTCGAACAGCAACGCTGCAGTACATGACTTTTTCAATTAAATAAATAACAAATGAACTTGCTGGATGAACTCCAACGTCGTTGTTCGACTTAAAATTCAAATTAAAATTCCCAATATATATATAAAATAATTGTGAAAATAACTAATTTTTGTCTTAATATTCTTAATTTATAACTAAATACTTTCATCTTGTAACCATTATAACAAGAGATATTGCCACGTATTTGTAATAAATTTAAAATTAAATTGGTAAAAGATGCTTCTTATAAATTTATAAAAATATTAATTTTAATCCATTTAATATCTTAAAATCTTTTATTGAATAAAAATTTACAACGAAGAGGAAAAATTGCAAACAATTGCTCACTTATATATATTTGAAAGGATTATTTAAAAATAGATCATTCATGAAATTTCATGAAACTTTCAATCACATTTATTATCCTGGAATACAGATTCCCCCTTTTGATGAAAAAAAAATGTTTTTTTAAGAGCAATAAACCTTTGCCAAAAGAAAATACAGCCCAATCCTTGCATTTTGGTACAAGTTAAATACTAAATAACATGGAGTTATTTGCTAGGATCCTAAAATTACCAGATTCAAAACAGAAGATACTGCTCAATAAAGAGAGTTATAAAAGACAGGAAATTTCTCTTGTCAAAAGTTCCTTGATATTCCTCCAACTATGAGAAATAAATTATTCATCCGCCGTTCTTTCATCTGCTCTGCTTGCCTAATGGAGTTTTCCCTCAAATTCAAAAAGTTTCAAGGACTGGTTTTAAACAAAATCTCCTCCTGTTCCTACTGTTTGAGACGAGAAAGAGTTCATAAAGATATCAAAGGTTCTTATACTCACGAAATGTTTCTGAGGAATTGAATCACAAGATTTTGAACACGGCGATCCCGTGTGAATTTGTTCTTTGTCTGTCATTGACACATGACAGAAAATTTAAATTCGGTATTTGTGATCAAACAGCGTCTAAAATTTAAGAATCAGTTCGGATAGTTGTATACAGAACTCGGCTTCTTTATATGTATGAGAATTCATTTTTAATGGATACTTCTGAATACAGCGAAAGAAATTCGTAGTAGCTAGTCTTTTTGTGTTAAATCACCAGTATCGCTCAACTTTGCCATTCAGTTATCATTTAATATTTCTCCCTTATTTTTACATATTTTCTGTCCTTCCTTTATTGAAGGGGTCTATATTTGCAAGTTTGAACCTGATTTTAAAGTCTGTCGTAATTATCTTATATTTAATTTAAAGTTAGTACATTTTATAAATTAAATTCATTTTTTTATTTACAATAATTATTACTTATATTTGTAGTTTATTTTATGGATTTATATCTATTTGAAAATACCAATTCCTCATCTTACCCTGATATCACAAATTTTGCACAGATCTTTTGTGAATGACTCCTCGCTAAAATGACAAATTTTACAAAGAATTTTCAATAAATTAGGACTAAAATCTGTTTTTCTTTTTATAATCCTCATTTTTCACTTTATAAGCATTGCAAGAAAAAATATTTTATTTCTAAACTCAGGATCAATCCTTAAAAAGTTTTAAAAGGTAATTTTATGAATACGGTTCGTAAATGAAATACTTTTTATTGGTTTGTAGAATTTATTTACACTTTTTAATTTGGCATTTAATACACCAGTAGCTCTGTATAATTTATTTTAAACATTAAAGAACTAATTTCGTTATGCTAAAGCTCCATATATTGAAAATATCTAGAAGAAATCTTGTTCATTTTCATGAAAAGATACTCAGTTATATAACAGATTTCAAATCGTTGGTTTTGTTTACAGAACAATTTTTGGTCATGTAACGTCATTGCCCACGATGTCTTTTGTCAGAAGTGAGTATTTTAAATAAGAACTAAAATTTATTAACTGCATTTGTTGCCTATTTCATTTAGTGTAGAGAAAAGAAGATGGTTATTGTGTAGTTTTGAGCTTATAAAGTCTTATGTGTTAGTATACAGGTGAATGCCAGATTTAGATTTATTTGGTTTCACAATAATAAAAGAGCGCTTTTGTTATTATATGAAAGAACAAATGATTTTCGAATTGAAAACTAGGAAACAAAGCATTAAAATCACCAGGACTACTTATGTTTCCTGTTTGCTTTTTAAATAAAAGAAATTGATAGTTTAAGCAAATGTTTATGTTTGACGATCTGGCAATTCTGCTCAGAATTGTACTGTAATGTTTATTAAAGCTTTGGTTTTATTGAATAAGCTGTAAAAAACAAGCTTCTTTCTCTGCTTTGTGTAGCGGAATTCGACACTGCTCCCATTGAATCCAAATAACCACTCTGAAAGGGCGCTTTCAGGACTCGGAGCGACCGCTTGAAGCGACAGCCCCTGTTTCTTGCATGCAGAGAGGGGCGCTGCAGAACTGGACAAGAAATGAATATTTGCCCTACTCATGGTAGATGTATGTTTTATAAACGTAGTGGTAGTTGACAAGGTGCAATCAGTCCAGGAGCAGGACAGCCGTCCCTGGGAGGGAAGTAGTTATGTATCGTGGATTAATAACGGGCTTGCATCCGATCAAACACACCTGCTAGATGCCCATTGTATTTGGGTGAGAGATACTCTCCCATACGGGAAGTGGTGAGGGGCAGAGGTCCGGCCGTCCGATTGCATGGTCATCCTCTGCCCCTAACCCGGCCCTGTTTGTCCCTTGATAAAGGGCCCCTCCTCACAATTCCCCCATTACTATACTCTAATCTTCTTAACTGAATATTTCATCTTATCATACTTCGGCTCAATACACTATGTATAGATCTGATGAGAAAAATTGTAAAAAAAAAAGTACTAAGTGACCTTGAAAGATAAGGTGTAATAAATAATACTATGGTGGTTTAAGTTGAAAAAATGAACTAATCAAATATTGATCGAATTCTACAAATGCCGAATCGCAATTTAAGGGAAGAAACACAGGGGGGCAGAACGAGTATTGATGTAATAAAATCAAATGCATGTTGATGATTTTGTATTTCATAATTTTTTTGTATTTTTTTTCCTTTCCTTTCTTTTTGTTTTATTGCAGTAATTTTTTTCATAAAGAGCAATAAGATATGACATGGAATAAGGAACATACTTTTTCAATTCCTGATGTTGAGGACCATGATTCACATATCGTCTGGTATGGAAGATTGAATTAAAATGCGTAGTTCATTTAATAATGCAACTTATAAAAATTAACAAATGATCTGAGTCTTAGTTATTTCTGCAAATGATCTGAAAATACAAAGAAATAGAAAACGAAGAATTTTTAGACACATGATTCGCACTGAAGGGAATTAAGAACTTTTAAATTACAGCTTTTAAATGAGAAAGTTGAAATCCGTGTGTTGTCCAATATTTTTTCTAAATACACCTTGGATTGTAAAAATTAATTAAAAATTACTTATGTACAGCATCTCAAATTTCCGTGATCACATCAGTATAGGTATTATTTAAATCAGAGTCAAAAACAAATACTTTTTCTTTTAGTTTTCAACTAGATTATATTGAGAGATGATAAGATAAGTTCATCGTTAAGGAAGTAAAACTAACTGTATTTTTTCATCTTAAACTTTTCAATCTAAAGGGGTTTTTTTTATCAGTCTTCACTGCATTCAATAAAATTTTTACTAAAATATTAACTTATCAGAACTATTTCTCAATCAACCTTAAGAAACAAAGTATGCAACTGAATTTTCAACTTTTTTTTTTGAGTTTGGTATATAGCCACTATTACTTTTTGTATTTATTTATTTACTGCAAAAATGATAAAAAGTCACATATTACTTCAAAATTTTTAATAAACTATCTGTTTTTTTATAAAATTAGTATCCATTAATTACGAGGAATTTTATTTACAATATTGTGTTAACAGAAGTTTTATTGATCTGAATAATCATTTAAAATTTCGGTCATAGTAATATTGTTAATTATGTCTGTCCTTCTCATTCAAGACTTAGAAATATACCTGAAATTTACCGAAATTTGGGCATAAGAGTTAAAAACTAGTGTATCTAATTATTCTTTTATTTTAATTTAAAATTTTAATTAAAGAAACTTTTAGGAGGAAACAAGCAGGGAGTTATGTTTATGTGAATTTTTTTTGTGTCTCTTTATTTAAAAAACACTGGAAAAATAGATACTTAAAATTATTTTTGGAGAACTTAAAATTGTACTACCTTACAGAATTTCTGAGAAATATTCAAATAATAATTTATCTCTAAAGTTCTAAATTGACTTTTATAATTATCTTAAAGTTCTAAATTGACTTTTTAAAATGTAAAGAGTCAACTTTTTGTCATTACTTGATTTTCACTTGACTGCTCTTAAATAATTTTAGTGCAACAATCAAATTCTTAGCAACTTAAGAAATATATATATACAAACAGGATTTGAGGAATTTAAACTTGTCAAATTAACTGCTAAAATTTAAAGTATTTTCTTAGAGTTTATATTTCCTTAATTTCCTTTTCGTTTGAGTCATTATCTTACTAAAAAATGTTGTCTAAATTAATGCCAAGACGAAAAACACACAACCCCTATTCTACCCATTCTGCTAACGTATCTAATTTAATGTTGTCCAGAATTTCATCAGATACGTCAGTCAAGGCTTGCGAGCCTGCAAAGGTTACTTTTAAGGATAAACAGAGAATTCTAATGAAGGTTGTGTCCTAGGAGACTCCTCTGTATGTTCATCTAAAATTAAAATATCAAACTCGGCTGCTTGTGGAGAACGTTCAGAGCCTGCGTCAGCTAATCCCTATGTCCGAATTCTCCCTCTCTCCCCACCTCCTAAAAACACCTGACCAGTGGGCAGCCCAATCCACCGACTAATTAACGCAAACGAAGCCTTTGATCCCTAAAGACCTAAAGGGAATTGAAAGCTTCCCCATGTTCCCTTTGTTTTTGGCCGTACAACCTTATTTGCAGAGGGTGGAATTCGCCTGACCCAGCGAGAAGTTAATTCAGAGCAGAAGATTTTACCTCCCTCGTCAGACAAAAGGAAATTAGAATTGTATTATTTATTTCGTAATTCAAACTGAATTGGGAATGAGATTGTGAAAATATATTCTGTGGTAATTCTGCCCTCTCAGTCCTTTCTGGCAAGTTTTAGTTAGAACTGTTTCAGGAAACAGGATAAAACTTTTACTGAAAAGTGTGTGGCTTTTTTTTCTTACTTAAAACGGAAGTTCTTTTTTAATTAATACTTGCTGAAATGGTGTAAAATTAGTCTAATGTATGATTAGATCAAAAGATTTCCATGAAAACTATTTTCAGGATTTCGCTTTCTCATCTGTACCAATAACAGGGTATTTTATTTTATAATTTAATTCAAAATAAATTAAAAAATTGTATTTTTGAGTTAAAAAGAATATTTATGAGAGTGAAACAAACTTTTATTTATTTTTAGGGTATTCAGTACTCACAAACTTTTACAATAAGTTTAAACATAAAATAGAAGGAAAACTAATAAATCTGTATAAATCAAAACACTTAGATTATCGATTTTAATCAGTCAAGATAAATCGTAATAACTTATTTTCTCTCTGAATATAAGAAGTACAGCGGGTTTTTTTCTTTCTTTAACTTACTGTATAATTGTAAAGACTGTTCTTAAATCATCATCGTCTTTGTATCACTTTGTATTAAAATAATTTAATTTTTTTATACTCAATGTACTGAATTACGTTTTAATTTCATGAGTTTTATCATTACGATAAAAAATGTTAACAAAAATAAAAGGGAATTTAAGATTATATGACTTAATATCTAAAGATGCGAATGAAGTTTGCTAAAAAAATTGATTAAATAGAGGAGCAATTTTAACGATATACCATATGTGATGACTCAGCGTTGTTTTGTATTTAATCCACTGCTTTTAATTGAGTTGTAAAACTAAAATTGTGATGGTATACTCCAGAATTTTTTTTCTTCTGATTTATTTTTGAAAATGGTGAATTTTTGAGAAAAATTTCCAGAAAATTTGATGAAAATATGTTATTTTAAAGGATAAAGGCAGTTGCAATTCTTATATGGTTCCATTATGTATTAAGCGAAGATCAGCATTAGCATTTCCCTCTTAAACTCATAGAGCGTTTCTTTAAACTACAAATCACAATATTTCCTTCACTCTGCCATGCTCACTTGTAATCATCCATTAAGCCTACATTTTTTCTTTCTCTTTTGATAAAGTTTTGATTCCTTAACCAGAATTTCAAATATTAATGTCTAATTTCAGCATTCCGATAGCAAAATAAAGATGGAGTAAAATGGAATTTTTTTTATTCCTTTATTTATGCATTTTGAAAATAGTTTCTAGCATCTTAGTTTATGTGTGATTGACCATGATTAACTAACTTTAAGCAATTTGAAACACATATTCCTTAATACTAGTTGTTAATACAATGTAAAAGTGCTTGGCACTGCGGCACTACATGATATATAATTTTAAAAATCACTAAAGGTGAAAATAGTGATGGGTATTTTGAACGGAATAATAAAAAGCTACAAAGCATGATATTAAAAAGCTATTTATTTACTTTTCCTACTGTATCAATCATATTTACCGATTTTTAAAAAGGCTATTTTTCAGCAAATATATCTCCTTTTCAAAAATTCATAGGTTATTTCTCTTAATTCGATACCATGATACAAAATTAGATACCAAAGTCCATACCTTTGACTTCGAAATTTTGTCAATTGTTGCTTCAAAAGCATGAATTTAAAGAAGTATAAATAAGCGAATACCTAAAGATGGGACAGAGTTCTTATACTAGCAAATTCAAATATTAATATTTATTAATTTTTCAAAATATTAATTTTGAAAAATTAAATGTCAGAGTTATATTCACTTTACTCACCATTGTGAAATCTGTCCTTTTTATACTTATGCAATGGTTTTAGGCAATTTTCTTATTTACTGTTTAGTTGCAGAATTTTAATTTGCTCCCAAAATTTTTGAAGTGAATGTCCACGTATCATATTTAAATAAATTTTGCTAAGCTCTCCAAAATTTTCAAATATATTTAAAATACCTTCATCCAGTTTAACAAATGAATGAATTCTATAGACTATAAATACTTTATTTTCCCTAACATCTATCCATAACACGTGCTCCTAATCGGTGGGATTAATGATTGCAATCATCGGAATCGGTCCATTATTAATTATCGCGCAAAGCTCTAATTATTATGTAACCAAGCAGCAATCGCAACTCTTCGATTTCCACCCCAAATACGTATTTTAAGTAATGGGGGTGTTCGATTATCATGAGATTAAAAACACGAAGTACTTTTGAAATTCCGATTCCCTCTGTTGGTCGAATATTGTTGCGAAAGGAACACTCAAGGCGTAACTAATCTGAAGAATTCTTCGTAATTTGTCTCAATGGACAGTTAGATGCTTGAGATGCGAAGGTACCATAACAAAGCTTTAATTTACATCATCTCCTTGATGAACCAGATTTTAAGAAGCTTAACCATACTCTTTGTTTCTTCAAGGAATGAAAGCGAATGCTATATTTGAAGAATGTTTTGTAACAATCTCTATTCATGCCTTTGTAAGACTGGGAAAATTGAAATCTGAGTTATCTAAGGTTTTAATAGTTTTTATTCACAAATAAAATTAAATACCTTATAAAATTTTTAGAATTAACTCATCGAAATACATTTGTACAATCTCAAGATTTATGATAAATAATGTGTATTGGGTGGTTAAATCGCATCTTTTCAAAGCATTGTGAAGCAGAAAGGAAAACTATACCATAAAAACACCAAATCTCAGTGGTATAAATTTCAATAGATTTCAAATTATATATATATATATAAGGAAACGAAGCATGCCTCTAGAATTAGCACAGTTATGTAGATAAATTTTAAATTGTAAATGGAGTTAAAAAACAAAAAAAAACTTAAAAATTACTATAAATCCCAATTTAATTAATGTATAAAAAATAACGAATTCTAAGTAAAAAAAATTACTTTTTAAAATATATGGATTTTCTTTCTTTTTCGATGACATTCTAATTATCATACCTTTAAATATATGCCACAAAGATTTAGGCTTCTTATGACTGCTGACGGCTTATATACTGGTCTCTAAGAATTGTTCCAAAATTCTTAAAGAAAAGAAAAACATATTCAATGTATATTTTTTTTAACCTTTAAATGATTGGTTTTGAGTTTTTTCTTGTATATGAAATATACAAAACAAATGTATGGAACTCGTCAAGAAATTCCCTCTCAACCCTTTGATGAATCCCCAAATCTTATCCCTCTCTAAGTGCCCCAAACACGTTTTCACTTTATATACATGTATATACTTGTGTATGAAAACGAAATTTATAAAAAGCTACAAGTTAAACTAACAAAACACTTTTAAACCTATCGGTCAATGAAAAGAGGAGTTATTCCCCAATGTAAACTCCATTCCCTTCATTCTACGCCGAAGCTAAGTACACATTGTAAAAACATGAGATAAATTCGAGAATCGAACAATTTTGGTTTTTAATAGCAACCTTATTCAGTAAATATATTGGGCCATTATTGGACCCTAAACATTCATATTATGTTCTGTAAAAGGCTATGAGAAAAATATAATAAAAAATGAAGCAAAATTTTCCCCCATATATAACTATAAAACATGTATCTAAAAGGATATGTAATCATCATAGTCATTTCTTTCTTTTTATTTATTTTTGAAAAATTATGTCAAGTGAAATAAAAAGCGCTTAATTGGAACGAGACTTTTTTGTGCAATGTATAGCATAATTAGCTATAAATTCCAATGTATAGGGAAGCATTGATTTTTACTATGTCCTTTCCTTCACTTTTTACTAATCCTTTTCCTTAACTTTATAAATGCAATCTGAGAAAAACTTTTCTCTTTAAGAAAAAGACAGGTTTTTTCAAATTATTTAATGAAAAAAAGTGAGATTTTCTGAAATAAACTTTTTATTTTGAAACGATAGTGATGACCTAGGATAAAAAGAGAATAAAATACACATTATCTAAATGTGAAACTTTTTACTTATATTTATATGAATTTCTTATCTTATTCCCAATATTCAATAGTTAACTTTAAAAACCTGTCATTCTGTAAAATCCCTGATCAAAAAGGGGTCATCAATCAAAAATGGCCAGCAATATAAAATTAAAAAATGTACCCATCCAACAGGTTGATCATACCATAAACGATGCAAGATCAAACCATACAAGATGTGTTTTCTCATTATATTATTGTGTTCCTGGTTTGAAAAGAACATCTCAATATTGTTTCTGTTTGTTCCCCTTTGGCACACGCAGAAAATAGAAAACTTCCACCCCTTTTTTTAAAAAAATGAGCTTTAATATCACGAAATCCCCCAGGTACAAGCTTTATGATAGTGTGCACGGTTACTGCTTGATTTTGGAAACAGTTCTTAAAAAGTACCAATGGAAATTTTAATATGTTAATATGCATTGAAATATATAAAAAAAATATTTAAATTTTATGTTCGGACCTCTATTTCTTCGAAAATTCTGTTTAGCAGATAAGGAAATTTACACCAAATATGATACTATATTTTACTCACTGCATTTTGTACACGTCCAATCACACCAAAAATAACTGTATGTTGATACACAATAACAAGAATGAAAATAAAATGCAAAAATAAATATGAAATTCTAAAATTTCTAGGGCATCTTGTTGAATGCATTTGCTTTAAATCAGGTTCTAAGGTTTCTTCAGGTTTTTTAATAAATTCAGTTCAATTTTTCCCAAGCTTATTATGTTATGGAAATCTGAATTTCCTGAATAATCAGAGAGTAGTCAAAATAGTTAATTAAGCTTAAAATAAAACATACAAGAAACTTTGAATAAACTTAAAATATGTTATGCAAATTATGTTGGAAACATAATGATATGATCAAACCAACATTTTAGAGAAAACTTTTAAATCGTGGCCATTTTATTTCATTTTTAGAAATGCATCTGAGTTCAGCCACTTTTGACATAAAAATTTCCTTGAAAATTCCACTCTGAACTTCATGATAAAATTCGGAATTTCGAACAACCGATTTCTGGAAAGATATCATTCAATCTTCAAAACGCAAATCGGTAATCAGTGTCATGTGATACTTCTAAAATACGCACGAGATAGTTCATTTTGCTGAATAGCAACCATCTCTCTTCCCTTTACGATTTGGAATTCAGGAGATACGGAAGTTTCCTTCAAACTTCTAGAAACTGAGCTATATTGACACCTTAAACAATGCTTCTACCAAAATGAAAGCAGAATTCTAAAGAAAATCGCTGTTGATCCAGCTGTGTGTATGGGATAGATCCATCTCTGAACATTTAAATTCGTCTTCCGGATATAAACTAACCGAAACTCACAGAAAAGGGAAGGTTGCGATATGTGAGAAAGGTTATCATTCATTTTGTTAAGCACAAAGCGTTTAGAAATTCCCCCTTAAGCACTAATATTTCCACGTATAGTTCGGAATACTTTTTGTTTATATAATTGTAAGTTTTATTAACAATGAGAATTCAAGAGCAAATCAAGGAAAAGTTTTTTTTTTTTTTTCATATAAATAGCAGGCTTGGAGACCAACCTATTAAATACTTTCTCCTTGGCAAACAATCTGAATTTTTGAAAACTAAAATATTTCTAAACTTGATTAAGAAAGTGAAAATTATTATTTTTATTTGATTTTGTAGGATTGTTTTAGTATTCAAATATAAATAAGCACTTTTTTTTCTTTTTCTCGTAGCAAACAAATATTTCTTATGAACACATATATATATTTTTCGTAGTACACATGTACATAGAGTATCAATTTCGTCAAAAAATGTGACCCTAAGATTTTTATTTATTCTCAAATTTTCGAGAAAATAATTTTTGAATTTTTGTCTATTTCCCTATTCAGTAATCACTCAAAAACTGTAGAAACAAGATGGATTAAATTTCGTGTGTAGTTCATCAATAAAACTGAAAATTTTGTTAACATTTTGGACTAATTTTATCTTCTAAAAAACTGCTTATCTGTTCATATAGACGATAGCTCAAATTTTTTTAAATAATTGACTTAGCATTCATAGCCATATAAAATTCACTTTAAAAGAATAATTCGAGATCACATCCTATTCGTCCTCATTATGATAGTTAGCAAGCAAGAAAGATGACCATCATGCTGTTTTTTGTTGTTCCGTAGAATTTTAATGTGTCATTATTTTACCTTCAGTCCTAACAATTATGCAATTATACACTTTAGAGCATAATTTGTTAGAAGAAGTAACACAAAATAAATGTCGTGAAATATTTATTAAAACAGGAAAATAGAAAAAATTCTGCTGTAAAATATTAATTTTTGACGAAATTGCTGTAGAAGAATAACTTCATTGCAATAAATATTTTCTTGAAAAAATTCTGCTTCATGTATTCCTTGAAGTAAAATTCTATCCAAGAACAAGGAAGTAAAAATCCGAGAACCACATTGCCTCGTTGATCTCAGCTATGCGGATATACCCTGGCTTCTTAAAGCAAAACCTCTTTGAGGGCCCCTATTAGCACTTTGCGTAGAAAGAGTCCCCAGTTCAATAAAGGGGCTCTTTAAGGGGCTGCCCTCGAATTCACCTGTTAAGGAATTTGGGGACAGGAAGGGTTGAACGAACGGTTAGTGGAGTTTTCTTAAAAAGGTTTTTTTCACCTACCCGTTGTGACTTATTGAGCAACCTGTTAGGTGAAGACTCGTGAGATAGATTTTACCTTAAGTTTGCATTCTCCATGACCTATATATTACATGGGAATGGAAACTCAATTTCTCGACCAGGGGAGAAGGGTGACGAAGATGTTTTTATAGTTTGTTATAAAAAAAGGTTCAGAATGCATTTTACAATATTTCCATTTTACGTTCGGGTTTATAATACGATATTTTCTGACAAGTTTATTATACAGAAAAGGTGTGATATGTCACAATGAATTAATCTAATTAAATGCAAACGATGCCTTGTCTCTACGCTAAGTAGCTCCATTTCTTTTCGTTATATGATTTAGTAAAACTGCTTGAAAATAATTGGAAATTCATCGATCATTAGTTAGAGATATTTTATTTATTTTTGATGTGATGGTATGAAGATAAAGCAAATAATGTGCTAAGAAAGTACATAGTATACTGATCTGATAATCTGTATGATTGAATGCCTCATTAGGATTTTTGTAATGGCTGCATAAAAATTATGCTATGTCTGAGTCTGAATCCACACGATATCTTTTGATATAAATAATTTAATCCAATTCAGATTATCAAGATTTTTTTCCCAAGCACAGAGGCTTCCACTATGTTTAAGTCTAAGTATTATATTCGAGTTTCTACTTTATATTAGGTTTAATCTTTAAAAAACTGTTTTAGATGCTCCAGTCCTCGAGTTAGTTATTGAAGTTAGAATTATTGAATATGTCTTTTTGGGAGTCATGAGCAAAGTGTTTGAATATTACTAATTTTAACTTATAGATTTTTTAAAAATTTCAAAAAATACATCGTTTATCCAACCTCTATTTTCATTAATTAACTACATTTATTAAGCTTTGATATTTTTTATCACATTTAAAATAACTGCGTTTTACATAAACAAAGTTCATTTTGAAAACTCTGTGAAGATATACAGATAAGACATTGACTGTTCTATAAGGTGCAAACAGTTGCAGTTAGGCCAAGACAATTGATTCACTATTTTTTAAATAAACACTGAAAACATTGAAGATCTTTTTTTTTCTTTTTAGTGTAGAGGTTAACTCAGCTATCATTAGTCTTTATTAATATAAGCTTTCATTCTAGTTTGCTGAACTTTCTTTCAATGGTGTTTATATCTATTATCCATATTTTAATTGCTCTGTTCGATAAATTTTCTGTAATTTCAAATGTGTTCGCTGATAATCAAACCTTAATTTTTTTCACTCATATTTAGTACAATTCCATTTTAATTGTAAAATTTCTCAAAATAAATTCTTCCTACATAACTAGAAATTTGTTAAAAAATAAATTAAATCCTACAAAGAATTTGTATTTGTACTACTTCATCATTTATGAACAACATTTGCAGTTCTAATGCCAGTAATGTTGACAGGCGCTCATAGAAGAAAAGTATAAGAAAGAAATTTTATTTAAAAAAATCTAATTAATTGTTTCCTTAAAAGAATCTTCCAAAAATATAACTGCACATGATCCGGAAGATTAGGTATTTTCTTTAATTACAATTAAATTCATATTCTTATCATATAAATTCTAAAAATCCAGTAATTAAAAGTAAAGTATTATTTTTTAAAGTTTGCCTTTTAAAAGTATTGGCATTTATACTACATTGGGAAACTTAATTTTTGATATCTAATCTGTACTAAAACGGTCAATTTTTAAATTTAAATATCTTAGAAATTCTTCCAATTAACACTCTAAAATATTTTCAGCGATAACATTTCATGTATAAGCAATTATATAGACTTATTCTGTTTATAACCAAATTTATGAATTAGAAATCCTTTTTAGGAATTTTTAACACATTGCTGGCTGCTTATGTTTAAATTATTATTGAATGGTATGTGTAGAATTCCAAAAGCGAATTATACATCATCTATTGTATATGTCTATAGCACATATGCAAAAAAGAGTTCCAAACTAATAATCAATAGCAGCTATCATAATTGATTAAGGATAAAAAAGGAAGCTGATAAAATTTATATAATAATGATTTCAAAACGTTAAAACAGCTGTAATTATGCAATATCAACCATTGCAATAATTGTTACTACAAACTCGTTTTTTAATTGTCTGTCTTTGACTTTTTACTGAGTACAAAAACATTATAACGTCAAAATGCTTCATCAATAATTTGTCTTTCTTTTGCTCAATAATTTTGCTTGGAATAAATTTAGACCCACAAGCATATTAATAAAGAACACGGAAAATTAAACCACACTAATGCTGATTAATTTCTGGATATTTCAAAATTTTGCATAGAAAAAAAATATCAGAAATTTTAAAGATAAATAAACTAAATAAAAAAACATTTTGTAACAAATAGTGATATATAGTTTCTTTTTGAAATAATTGCTTTCAAATACATTTCAGATATACATTTAATAGTTTTTAAAACTTTATATGCAGTGGAGTTTAAAAAGTTTAGAAAAGTTTTCATTTTTATTGTCTGAGACATACAACTGTTTATAGATGAAGAAAAATATCTGATTTTCGGCGTCAGCCCAAAGTCTTTTATTACCACACATATATCTAATGAAAATTCCTGGCAGAAATTTTGCAGAATGTGAGCTTATTAAGTTCACGTTTTTCAAGTAATTAGTACGCAATTCTTAATACAATTACATTATGCGAGCGTTCCGAAATAGGTAAGATTGCGAGCGCTGTTTCATTTCTTCCAGAATCTTTTAAACGCATGGAGGCATAAAATATTCTCCCGTACGCCATGCACATAAAAGCAACTGTAATTAAGAGATGTTATGTTTGCTTGAGACGCAAGACGGATCTCATCGAATTTATATTTTGAGATGTTCCCCAATTAGTCCAATAAAAGTCTCTGATAAGTCTTTTGTGTCGGAATTAGTCGAAAACGACATTCATGTTCGAAAAGCAAAATTGGACGATTCGGTGGAAGTATTTAATATTCAGCGCGTAAAATCGGATGGCTTTCCCGAGCATTTTATCCTAATCATTAGGAATTATATCAAACGAATTATAATCTGTGAAGCGCAAATGGCATGTCTTACGAAACATGCCGAAAATGAAAACGACCGTGAGCGGCAAACTGGCAAAAATGGGCTCGTTTCGTTCTTCCGGGAAGAATGCAAGGAGTGTGAAATAGATACAGCCAGGAAAAAGGAATCATTGGAGGAAGGCAATGACCAAGAAGAACGAGAGGCGAATGAGAAATGGAATAAAATTACAATTCACTGCGCTCTGTAACTGTAACTTTGTTCGAAAGTATTCAATCAATTTTTTCGAATGTATTTGATAAGATACTCCACTTTGAGAATTTTCAAACTTCCTAATACTGATCTGTTTTAGAAATCTAGTTTCAAAGGAGAAGGAAAGAACGCCTGTAAGCAAATTAATAGGAAAATAAATATTATTGTGTTTAGCTGGTTGGAAAATTACTGAATTTTCGGCATAGAAAGTTTTTTAGAATGTATTTATTTCAGAAAATGTATTCATTAGCAAACACAAAAAAACGAGAGAAATTTCATACATAAAGATTTTGAATCTATATTGGCTAAATTAACTTTCTAGGTTACATGATCAAATTATTTAATTAGGATAAATTTAAACTATAATCATGCACCATTTTAAAACTAATTAATTACATCTTTTTTTATAAGTATTTTCTTAAGCTTAATTATTTATTTTGATTACATACATTTTTATGAATAATAAGCAAGGACTGGTTATTAAGTGTGAATGTTACAAATAAAATAGAAGCTCTATGATTTAATTTGGATATTTTACTGAAGTCTTAATTCATTGATATTCAGAAGGACATTTGATACAAAGATCTTTAGGAATGCATATCGGAGAAGAATTTTTCTCGATATTATGATTAATAGTTAAATATATTTATTGGTAACAATGCAGTTAGCTACTGCTGCAATGGATTTTATATCATTGATAATAAGATGCTTTCATTCAGCTGTATAGATATTTTTATGTTGTTACAAAAACCTTATTCTTTTGTATCTAGTAAGAGTAATCCTATTTCTCCAATTACGATTTTACATACTTGGCTCGAAAATAATAAATGAATTGTTCAACTACTGTTTGCTTACAAAAATAACATAAATCTTACAGCATATAATATATATTGAATTCTCTTAGATATATCCTATATACCTAAGATACATCTTATATATTAAAAATATATCTTATATATTTAAGATATATCATATTTCTAAGAAATTTATAAATTGTGTAATTGTATATACCTAAGATACATCTTATATATAAAAGATATATCTTATATTTCTAAGAAATTTATAAACTATTTCAATAAATCTGATATGAGCTAATTACAAAAGCATTCTACTGCATTGAAACATTTTTTAACCCCATCCTTATCTGAGACAACATTCGTTTTTCTTAATCTCAGACACAGCACCAGATAATTCCATTTTGATTACATTTTCCAATTCAGGATAAAAGGATGAAAAATAATAGTTAAAATTGGAGAATTCAAGACTCTATATAATATCGTTTAAACAATTATAAAAATATGGGAAGTAAAAACAATTTTTTTTAAATTCTAAATGGAAAAAATATTGGAAAGTACGATGTTTTGAAACTTAAAATATCTTGTGTGCACGAGTAAAAATAAATTATCTAATATGAAAGTGTGTTTAAAAATATTACACCCCTGTTCTTTGTAAAATAAACAATATTTAAAACCTAACTGGATAACTTCAAGATAAAAAAGAAAAGATAATTTGCTTAAGATGTATGGCTTTTACAAGAAATTAAATTAAAAAATTACTGTTCCATTAACAAAGATTTTCCCAAAACTAAATTAAAATGCTTAAATTACTATATATATATATATATATATATATATATATATAT
>JAOUZG010004146.1:5142152-5177310 GCA_026289955.1 Argiope argentata | reverse complement strand
TATATATATATATATATATATATATATATATATATATTATATATATGCACGAAAAAAATGTTTAACGTTTAACAAAGGTTATTTTTTTAAATTCGTATATCGTATTGATTAAAACTTATAATCAGTAAATCAAACTTTAGTTCTCTTTAAATAATCACTAAAAGATGAATTATTGCTTCATTTAGTATAAATTCAAATTGAAAAAAATTCAGGTTAAAAAAGACTTTACAAGCGAGAAGATCTTGGAAATAGCCTTAAGAATAAAAAAAAGTAAAATTAATTCATATTATCTTACATTAGTTACAGAAAGTTTTGGTAGTATATTTAGGGTTGAAAAACTATATAGTATATGCATTCTATCTAATTTATTTTATGAAGACAGTTCTCTCTCTTTTTTTACTATACAAGCAAATTCTGACCTATTGGAGGCACAAAAATTATTAAAGGTTTCTTAATTGCATCTTTTAAAAAGTCAAATGATAAGATTTTAAATAGGCTTTTTGTCTTCTCGACTTCAAGCTCTCAGTCTTTATAATAGCAATCAGTATTATAACTTAAATGAATTCCAAAAGCTCTTCATAAAAAGCTATAGAATAAATTTATACTCAAAAAGTAAACATTACAGTATTCATGAAAGACTGTAGTTTTGATAAAATCGGATAATGATCACTTTGGTTATTTCTGTCATTATCTATTTTTAAAATCAAAATTTCATTAATAGACTTTTTATATATTCAGATCTTGGCATTTACATACCTATTATTTGCTTTTATTTCATGTCATATTTATTCTCAGTCAGTCAGACTTTTTAGAATTGTTGAATTTAGAGATTAAAAAAGGGGCAACCGTTACTTATCAAACCGGAAGTTAAGTAAAAGATTCAAATAAAATCAAAGCAACAAATCATAGAATGAAAACGTTACATGAAAAATAAACAAGACAATTTTTGAAATAAAGGAATAAATAGGATTTTTTTTCAATACCATGTGGCTACCAAATTTAAAGCCAAGGTCTTATCAACCAGCAAAGCATGCGCAGACCTTGATATCCCTACTGATCCTATACGAAGCATTATGTCTATTTTGGATGACAGATTTCTATTGAATCAAGTTAGATTTTTTTTAAGTAGTTGAATTCGAGGGTTGGAAAGGGTTCTTCCGGCGTCTGCCTGGAAACATACGAAATCAGTGACCTAAATATTCGATGACCGTTCTCACATTCCCCAGGATTTACAAAAGATGAGGGATCGGGACAGCTGGTGACTTCGATTCAACAAGAACATAACCTTCCCCTCCTAGAAAAAAAGTCCGTGAGAACGAAGTCGGGCTGTGGTGGAACGCCAAAAACCCAGCTGAATATTCTAACGGGAAGGAAAGGGTTGACCTACATGTTGGAAAACAAAATATGGGAACCCTTTCCGTGCATCTACTTTTCCCTGTATTGCATTCAAATAATTTAGGATGGGAGGGGGGTGTTTTTTATGTACACTTCGTCGTTCTGGGCTTCTATGTCAAGGTTCCGGGAACACATTTGTTGAACATGAAAATAGCATTTCAACATAAACAAAAAAAATCATAGAATCTGTGCCTCTCTTCGTTGAGCAAGAATATCGTTTCTGTGTCAGATCTTGGATAAGAATTTGAAGATGTAGATGTGATACACTTTTCTTGACGAAAGTTTGTACCATTTGGGATCGTGTGGTGTGAAGATCGATTTTTTGAAATATGCCTGAAGGACTGAAGTTTGGCTTATTTTACAAGATATATTTTATTATTCATTTTGTGTTCAGTGATTTTTTTAATTCATTACGGTTAAATTTAATGTGAATATTGTGTGATGTAATTTCTTTGGATGAATTGCTTTCAACTATCATTATAACAAGAGATAAGTCACATCTTATAGGATACAATTTAGAGTCGATCTTGTGTGCGAATTTTATTTTTACAATAAAAATTAGGGGATACTCCATCGTATTCCATCAGAAAATATTATACATTTCTTCGTTTGAATATTTCATGTGTTTTGATAGGAATTGTGCACTTTTCAATGTGTAAGAAAATCTCAAGTAAAACAGTTCTATCGTCTCTTGATCAGGTAGAATTAATTACCAAGTTTTGATCATCCCATGTTATGGAAGTTGTGTGTGCGCGATCAAGGAAAGATCATCTAAAGCGTTATAAAATAATCATGGAAATATATTTGATTAAATTCTTTGTGACTCCAAAGTGGATACCAAAACTACGCACTATAAAAGGATTTTCAAACACTGGGACTATTAAACTGAAAGGTAAGTGCTCTCTTTTAAAAGTTCAGAATCATTTAAAATTTAGAATCAATTAAAAGATAGTAAGTATCATTAACAAAAGCGGCCACCGAGAGTGCATAGGATTTAGTTGCCAAATCGCATGTAACACAAACATTTCACTTAGATTGAAAATACTTCAATTGAATCAATTAATAGTATAAAATGAATGAGAAGGAAGTTTAAAGACTAAACGAAACTGAAGCGAGCTGGTGAATAAACCTTATTAATATGAATTTTATTAATTCTGTCAAATGGGTATCGCAGGTAGCTTTGCACTATGAAACTACAAGAAAAATGTGTGGGAACGAGAAAATGCAAGTTCTACTGAACCTAAACTTGGATCTTCGAAAATTATCATTAGCGATTGTTAGTCCGTTCTCACAGATAGTAGGTTGAACCTTTTAACTTCTCTCTTAATGAATCCGAAATTCTAAACTCAGCGAGATACTGTCATTTTCACATTGCATTTATCGATTCTCGAGTTTGTCTTATCCGTGAACTTTCAAGAATTGTTCGTAGACAATAGAAGAGAGTTGTCGATGCGGAGGACACTCGGGGTGTTTTTATTTTTGTTTTCCCCTTCAGTAAAAGGGCCATTTTCGCTATGCACTCGATGCGGAGGTCGCAAATATTATTGAATATTTGTTCGCTTCAAACTCTCCCGGTAACATTAGCATATGTTCTGATGAAACAAATGATGACGCTTTGAATTAAAGGTAAGCACAATACATCGAATAACATTAAGGAACATGAAAGTGATGAAAGATAAGCGGAAAGAAATCGAATTCATTTTGTTGTCTAAAGCCGGGGAAAAGCACATATTTTCGAGCAAAATAAGGGTACAAAATTCTTGGTGTCAAACCACCTGTGTCGCTAGGCTTGTCGCAGGTGAAATCTAAATAGCAGAATTATCATCAGCTGCGAGCTTTTGATTCATAAAATTATTATCGAATGTAAGACTTGATACGAAGAAAGCAATTAATATATTCTAGAGCAACGAAGTGCATAATAAAGCGAAATTTCAACATTGTTCTTATAAGGATTAAGTATACAATTTTTTAAAAAACATAGAATTTCATTTCGAAATGGCATTATCTAGTTAATGGTATTTAGAAACAACAATAATATCTTTATAATTATTAAACACATTTATACCTTAATTTAATGTAAAGTTTATGAAATAAAGTAATCCATTCGCAACCACGTAACATTGTTCTTTCGCTTACCATGCTTTCTATTGTTATACCTCTCTTCCCATTACCATACTTTATCTTGTCTCAGAGTGATTGAAATGTTTATACTTGCCTAAATTTTTGTTGGTTACTTATTGCTTTTATAAAAATAAATGATTTTTAGACTCTCAAATTTTAAATGCAGCACTTAGAATTAAAAAAATTAATGCTATTATTTCACCTGTATTAAATTCATCAATAAAACTAAAACTTTTCTACCGAATATCGTAAATGTAAAGATTTTTTTGAGTTTTGTTTAATATCAAGGATTTGTTTGCAATAAAGTTGAGAAATTTATATTGCAGGTGAGAATAGTTCAAATTTTTAGAGAACTAAATTATATCCACAAAAATTTTGTAAAAATGCTGAAATTCTAACTATTATGAAAGCTTTCAAATGACTAAAAATTTTCTTTAAAAGTTCGTTAAGTTACTCCAAATCTTAATAACATTATTTGAACGAATATAATACACACTTTGTGCAAGGATTTTAGAGTTTATTGAATTTTGATACCATATCTAATGTGCTATTTTCGTTTTCCAACCTCAAGGATCTAATAATATCCTTTAGTTTGCATATTATATAGTTAAATATATACAAATATTTTCGGATACTTTATAACATTCGCCTCTTTATGAAATTATCTGATAATAAAATTTAAGCTTAAAATAAATTTTTAATCACCGATTTATTCAATGATTTTGAGTGGTAATAAAATTACCAGGAAATATTCTGTTATAATTCCAGTCCTCATTTACCCACAAAAAATTGTGGGCTTTTGAGATATTTCTGTGATATTAATGAAAATTTTATTCTAACTTCTTATAATATGAAAATATTTATGAAATAAATTGCCTTTTAAATATTTTTTCCTTCGAAATAAACGCATTAATAAAGGAAAATGCTTGCCTGTTATGAGATATTTATTATGTCATAATTTGACAGCTTAATGCATGATTTTAAAAAATGTCTGAAACATCTAATAAGGCATTCCAATTTTATCTAACAGTGTAATACATGTTAAAAATCCTTAAAGTGAATATATAGGAAAAAATGAAAATGCAAAAATCAATGAAAAAAAAGATTTCTGGAGATTATAAATAGGGCGATCAAAGAGGATTGTAAAAAGGGAAATCAGTAGCCCTTAAAAAATTGAAATAAATAAATTTTCTAAAGAAGGGAAGAAAATTGTATTTTTAAAAGATTAAATGGCCCAAAATTCTGTGTTTCAAAAAGTTTTAATTAAATTCCTAGTCAGTTATAAAGCAAGAAAAAAATATTCAATGTTCATTTGCTGCGCTAATACAACCCTTAAAGAAAATGCATGACAGGAAATTTCTGCAAAAGCTATAGAAAGAAGAAATTTATTATTTGTTGCTCAATAACAGTTTTATTTCAAATTTAAATATTTGGTAAACAAAAATTGGATTCGTTAAACATGAACTATGGTCTTATTTTATGCAAGTTGCATGTTGAATACAGACTATATTCATATGAAAATTTTAAAGCCATTTTTTCCAATGGTTGTTAAAAAGAAAAAAGTTAATAAAAAACATTAATTCGTTCCTTGTGTAAAGTAATGTATTTTAAATAAAAATTAATTTTTAGTACTTATACTTTTGTAAGGACTTTTGTTAATAATAAAAATATTTTCAGAACATAATGTTAGATTTTTATAAAAAATTTTGATTCTCGAAATTTATTCTTACTAGAATAAAATTTTATCAAAAATTATTACAATTCTGTAATTAATGAGTTTTATTTAGGAGGAAGAATAGCATCCAATTCATAACTTCTATGTTTCATAGAATTTTTTTCTCGGGAAATGAAATAAAGAAAAATAAGAGTTTTTATAAAGAATAAAATTAATATTAATTTTTATTTATGTTTATTTCATAAAGTTATCAAAGATTTATTTATTATTTTTTAAATTTTAAATCCATCCAAAATATATAGCTTCATTTTTAATTATTTAATATTCTTGTTTATCATACTTGTATGTAACATATGTATTATTAAAAGAAAAATACATAGCAATTTACCATAAATAAAAATGTTTAAGAAATGTTTGTTATAATCCTGAAATAACATTTTAGAATCTCATTCAGTTTTGCTGTAACTGCTTTAATATGTCTTTGTGTTTTACAAATTATATTCTATACTTTACCAAAGAATAAACCCTCCTATATGAATAAGATGTTCTCTTCTCCCCGCTCATACGATAATCTATTTTAAACTTACAACATAAACTTTAAACTACAGTTCTAGTCAAAACTAATCTGAAACGCTATCTATGTACCTTTGAGAGACAGTTTTCATTGAAAACGAAAGCTCCAGGGAAATATAATAGCAAAATAAATAGCATTTTTAAATATGTGTAAGGACTTCATTTGGAAACAGTCTGTAAAACTGAAATATGTAAAATTTGAGATGTACTGAATAAATTTTTAATTATTGGAAAAACAAAAAATATTGGTGGATGCTTGTTATAAAAATGAATATCCTTAGTATAGCAGCTAAAATTGATGAAATTACTTCTTCTTATGTAGTTAATAATAAATTAAAGACTTAAGGTATATTTCTCAGTTGTTGAAAAAGGGCACATGAAATGAACATATTCTGATTAAGTGAATTGAGATAATAGAAATTCTTAATCTGTAATATACAAATTTTCTTTCATAAGAAGTTGAAGAAAAATATTTTTATAATTGCTTTTCTTCAATTCCTAATTAATTTATATTTTAAGGATTTTTATATAATAAATTTTTTTGGAAAATTTTAAAGACAAATTTCAATTAAATATTATATGAAGAAATTTTTTTAGTTAATATAATATTAAGGCATAGTTTAATGCAACTTTACTAAGTAGTTCTTAAGTACTTTTGCATTTATTGCAAATTCAAGTTTGGATCATTTCCTTTCTTATTTCCGAAAGGAGTGAAATCCTTTTTACACTTGGTGAAAATTTCTGGAAAATGTTAAATGTAAATCTTTAAGAAGGAAACAATGCAAGATTCTTTTGTGGTAGAAATTAGCTATATAAAGTTTATGATTTCTTTAATAGAATTTTTTTCCCTTGATCTTCTCATACGGGCGCCGAAACTGTATATTCCTTGGCAATAAACTATATTGTTAAAAAATTTTATATATATTATTTGATAATTTTGATACTATATTTTAAAAATAGTTGTGAAGGCAATATTTTTTTTAATTATAGCCGTAAAATTTTGCTTTTACTTTTATTCAATACTCTAATATTTTAAGTTGATTACTGTTATATATGAATTTGATTAAGTTAGAATCTTTAAGTAATAACACGATATGAATTATACAATTAATTTAATAGATACTAAATTCCTGTATAAAATAGTAGATTTCTTTTAAAACTCTTAACAGATTATAAATGAAATTTGAGTTATTACTTCAGATGGTACTTCAGAATTGAATGAATCGAGTCAAGTGCTATTGAAACTTTCATACTGAAATGAATAACCTAATTTCTTCCTACTCATTCATAACTTGCATTTTTGTAATAAAATTCAATTAATATAATTATAAATTTAGCTATACAATTTTGCAATAAAGTTTCTGTTGCATGGCTAAAATTTCAAAACAAATTAGTTGCATTTGAATGAAAGAGGAATTTACTATAAACGGTTATTTTCAGGACTTTTAAAATATTATAAAAGGAATTTCATTTTAAATAATGTTGAGTGACATTTTTTACAACAATGCATTTGAATTTACCTTATGAGTAATTTCGTGATTTCTAAACATCTTTAATTAAATTATGGAAGCTAATTAAGTTTTTTGTAATGTGTCTTTTTTATTTCTTTAGTTAAGTAATAATATGTAACTCCAAAAGTAAGAAAGCATATTTCTATTTTAAAAACACCCTGGAGATAAGTTGCTTGCTGCAACCATGCATTTGATTTTACAATGCATTAAATGAAATTAGAGAAAATATATAAAATACATCTAAAATTAATTAAAGTCCTATATTTATTCCAAAGCTTTATAGGTTTTTCAGCAAAAGCTATAATTTTAAATATACTTGAATTATTTAGTTAGAGATAGTAGAATTTGAATGTCAGCAAACTGATCTGCAATTTTCTCATTTTCATGTATAATAAGTTGAGCGAATTTTTTTATAAGAACATTTAAAACTTTTCACTAAAAGCAATTTTATCATTTAGTTTCTGTAATTTCAATTTTTTATAAATTATACTGTGGCAAATCTTTCAAAAAAATTGTGCTTGATAAAAAATTTAATTAAATGAATTTTTTTTTAATTTTGCTTCTCAAATCTTTTAGGGAAAGAAAATAAAATTTATTTATCTATATTAGTCTCTATAATTTTTAAATCATTCTCAAATAAAGCAATGATTGAATTATAGAATGCTTTAATATTTATTTTTATTTTTGAACACTGTTTAACAATAATAATACGAATCAAATATTTTTTCCGAATCTATTTGAATAAATTGTTTAAATCGAATTTCATAGTTATTTTCTTAAAAGTCTGGATCAGTTTTTAACTTAAAGTAGGCAATTTTAAAAGTAGAAAAGCTCCGTGATAAAGTTTTTCTGTTCATTCTATAAATTGATGAATTAAAAACTAATTAAATTAATTTTTTCATACATAAATGTATATCATTGATCAGTTTCTCTTCAAAAGGTTTTAGAAATGATATGCTTTAGGATAATAAATGAAACTTATATGTACAATTTATATGCAATTCTTTTACTTTTTTTCAAGCTTTTGAATGAAAAAAAAACCGAAATTCAATAAATAAGAATCGAAACAAATCAAAGAAATGCCAAAGAATTTATTTTACAAGAAAGTCGTATTTGATTCCAATTGTTTGCCAATACTAATATATGAAACAAAAAATGAATTCGAATATCAATCACATTTTTCCAATGTCCTTTCAAACAGTTTCATAAATGTGAAATATTTAATTTATGAAAATACTGCGAACTTATTTAGTAAAATATTTCTGCATTAATCAAACAAGCAATGCTTAGAATTCGCATAATCGTTTAATCGCATTGTATCAATTTTCAAATATGCCGCTTACATGTATTCACTATGAAAAGTAAACATTGCATTCAAAGGAGTTCAAACAGAAATTTTCCCTCTTCCTGTACTAAAAGCCGAATGTTTTCAATCGCTTGCTTTACACAATCAAACTAAGACAAGTTCATGAAATGCGGCGTTGGATATTTTCGTCAATGCATACGATATCATGTTAGAATACGAAATCTATCCTAATGTAAATCAAAACTGTTTGGAGATGGTATTCTGTATGCGCTTAAATATTTGTTGAATTGAAATATTTTTACAAATATCTCGAAAACATCTTATAGAGATTATTTAAAAATTAGGATTTTATGATATTCATTAATTTTTAAATGTAATTATTAAAAAGGCAAGAAATCATGTAGCTAAATAAACGAATACAAAGCTGCGGCCTGTTAAAATGAGTCGCATTTTCTTGCCAGATTGGATGAAAAATATATTCTTACATTAAATTCGAATATAAATTCCTAATTATTACAGAGTTACTTAACTATTATAAATCTAAATTAGATAAACCATTATAGTTATTTTTAGATTTGAGAATTTTTCTGGGGTTTCTTAAAACAGTAAAAGAAAAAAAAACAGTACTTTCTAAATATGGAATTTTACATATCCTTCCAAAGCTTTGACATATATTTTCTGTTTAAAAAATGTATTTTTTATTATAAAAAATGTGGAAGGCAAAACTCTGACAAGATTTAGATAATAGAAACAGCATCTCTTAGAAATTGATTGAAATTTTCATTTACTTGATGCTAATTTTATAATTTGTATACATTAATCACTTTTATTTCATCATATTTTAAATAAGTACTTTTTCACTATCACTGAGGAAGAATTTTCTTTTTCATTTGGCAATGAAGGAGTTAGATACCAGAATTTTGTACTTTCTTTTCGCCGATACTTTAAAAAAAATTATTGATAAAAAAATTGGAACATTATTTTCCAAAAAGGTTTTAGAAGATATGTTATTTGCTCATTTTATTAAGTAACTTAATTTTTTCTTATCTTCGTGTTCATGCAAAAATGTACAAGCATCAATTTTAATGTCCCATCATAAAGCTAATTTTTAGGTAAAACTTCATTGCTTAACTTATACTTTAAACTTATATCTCCAGAAAAAAAGACAACTTTTAAGTTTTCATAAAACGTTTCAAAGCTATCTACATTATAAAAATTTCGGAAATAATAAAAAACAAGTTATTTCATATTTCTTCAATTTTAAAGAAGATGTTTCTGAATTGGTATTTTCCAAACTAAGGTAAAAATAAAAATGGATAAAAATAAATCGGATAGTAATTGATCTCTCCATGATTAAATGTAATGATGTGAAATGATACTATATCCAAAAATTATCCGTCATCAGAATTGAAAAGAAGATCATGTATAAGGGTCTTACTATTATCAAAATGAAACTCTGGTTTTCGAATGAAACTGCTCGATACTCTTTGCCCATCAAGATGTCACCTGAGCGCGCTACATTTACAAGAATGCGTCGAAGCATTGCGACCATCTTATCGTTGACTAGGCCTAATAGCAGACAGAAAATTATCAACTTTTAACTTTTACTTATTTTAAAAACAGTCAGATGAGCTTGAGAAATACTTGGCTATGAAAAACATAGATCTTAAAGAAAATTTTTTTTTACCATCCAGAAGAAATTGAAGTGATAGAAGAAAAGTTTGTAACGAAAGTAATTTTTTTTGCGCCCATTCATTATAATGTGGTAAGAATTCCCCTTAAATGTAGAACCCATTTATTGTTCAATTAATATTAAAAATGGTCTTAATCTGAATTTTTAGTAATTGAAAAGAGAGAGAAGGTCAACAATGTTATTTACTTTATACATCTTGAAATTTCGTTTCTAAATGAGTATGCTATTGACTGAAAAAGACATTTTCCTGTTTCCAGCGATTTTTATCTAATTTTCAAAAGGCAATATTCTATTTAAACTAAGAAGTACTAAAGTAAAAATATATAAAATTATTCTTTCATCGTGTTTGCTATGTCCTTTTTAAATAAGTATTATTAATGTATCCTAGGTGTGTTTGTTTTTCTTTTTGACTAAAAGAAATCAAAGTCTTTTTAAAAATTGATTGCAATTTTAAGCGCTTGTTTAAAATTTTTAAAGGTAAGAAGATTCAAATAATGAATAATTTTTTACACATATTATCAAGCAGCATTTCTCTTAAAATCTAAAAACATTATTTTGAATTTAGGAGTTTTACTGCAGTAAAATATTCATTAAAAGGGGTTACTTAAAATTCGCTTTAAAAATTTAGAAAAAAATATGAACAAATAACTAAATTGATACTATTTTCGATTTCCTTAGAATTTGTTTGGGAAATAAGATAATAAGAAGAAATTTTAATTCTGATATGCAAAAATTTTATCGACAAATATAATTCAGTGAATATGTTTAAATTAAGTAATGCCAATGATACTTTAAGACTAACTAATGCTTTGAACGGCAGTTTAAACTCTTTCAATTTATTTAAACTGCAGAAAAAATCGAGACGAAGCAAAACAATCGTTGTAATTGCTAAACAGCATCAAATAGGATTGAAGATTTGAAAATTAGTTTTCCAGCATCCCGTTTTCAGTCTTGTAAATTTTTTATTCCTCCAATCTTCCTTTCTCCACATAATATTTAAACTTTTTATTTCAAATAAATCGAAATTAGATAATTTTATAACCAAATAAATAATCTAAGTTGCAAGTATCTATGAAAGCTTATGATAGCCTTTATGCTCATTCTTTTACTTAGTATTGGGATTATAAGCAATTAATCCACTTTATTAAGATTTAATAACATTTGGTCGGTGGAAAACTGAATCAATTTTTAAAACTTTTTATAAAAAAGAAATACTCATTTTTCGGTTATTCGATTATCTTACTACTTCAATTTATTTTTTAATTATTATCAGAAATTTTTCATTAGATAAATCAAAGTCTACTTCCATTTGCTTTTTCACAATTGAAGAGGAATTTAAAGAAAAATTTAAATATATTATTAATCACTTACAATTTTCCTAATTTTTTATTTTTTATTAAATTTTGGTCACGATAAAATACAAAACTGTACAGAATTACACGTGTAATTTATACCTGCATTTAAAAATGAGATAAAATAAATTTTGAAATTCATTTATAATAGCAATTGTTGAAATGAATTTATATGTAATGGTTAGAGGAAGTCTAAGATAATATCATCAAATATAGATAATCAAACTATTCTTTTTACTCTCCAGATAAATTTATTTACTTTCTAAATTTACATAATAGTGTAAAACTTCAAAAGCGCTCAAACATTCTTGTCAGTGGTATATATCAAATATTTGAAGAATATTTTGATTAAACTAAATTCAGTATTATTAAATTATTTAAATTATCAGTGAAACAGTTTAGTATTAAAAATAAAACATAGCGCTCAAAGCAGACTCAAATTTCAGGAGATTAAGTAGATACGCTACACCTACTCGTATATTATATACGAGGAATCTCGCTTTATAATGTCTTAGAAAATAATCTTTTCATATCGGTTGATTAAATAAGATGGAGAAACTTACATGTAAGTATATAATTAGTCATTTAATTTGAAATTTTTTTAAAAGTCTGCTTAATTTACTAAAAAAAGTATTAATAAATCTTACAAAAATAAATAATACTTTAATACACATTAAATTGGGATTTTTAAATGCATTTAATTCTATCAAAAAGAAATCTTAAATAATACATAAAACAGTTATTTTTATTTATATGTTTGGCGATAAACTCTGAAAAAGTAAAATAATCTTTCGAAAGCCCTTTAGTTTACAAATGCTAAGGAATGTCAAAGACAATACCACTCTGTTAGTCTTAGGAAAACTTTGTAATTCATGCATCAAGCAACAAAATATTTAATTCTGAAGATGCATATACATCAAAAGCTTGAAAGTCATTATATTAAAAAATATCAAAATGATCAAAAGGATTTTGAATAATCCGTTATACATCTTAGCTGAGTTAAAACAAGTACTATGTAAAAAATATAGGTATTAGTGATACATCTTTTTGACTTAGTACGAGAATCCTTTTACTAAGAGATTAATTTTTAATTTAATGAAGAAAATATATAAATCCCATCGAAGAAATATATACTCTTCCCAAAAGTTATTAATTTATTTGCTTCTGCAAAACATACAGAAAATATTCATTCTTTTGAATAATTTTCGGATTAACATATATTCTTCCTCATACTTGCAGAAACTATAATTTTTTTCATTTTTGTCCTAATTATATATATATATATATATATATATATATATATATAATGCATCCATCATTTCTTAAATTGACTCAATTCATAAAGTTATTTTTAAAGTATTTATTATATGAGATAAATATGCTACACATATTAAATTAATTTCAAAGAAATATGGCGTATTTTAACCCTTCGTTACATAATTCGATTTATGAGATAAAAATATATATGCAGTATATCTTAATTAAAAAATTTAGGAAAACTACCTTTGAACATAGAAAAAAATTTACTTTACAAATAATTAGAATAAAAAATAAATGTCCTTATATCTTAATAACAGATGCAAACGTTACTTAGCAGATTTGTCAAATTTCTGAAATATATAACAATCCAAAGCATTTTCAATCCGTTTAATACGAAACCTAATTATACGTTATATATGACTGCAGTTCCTGAGAACTAAAATTTATAGTATTTCCATAGTACATGTATTATGTATTTATAGTATTTCCATAGTACATAGGAACGTATTTCAAAAACTATATATATATAATATCTAAAGTTTTTATAAAAAATTTTAAGACTTATCAAATTTATTCTAAAACTATAAATCAATAAATATAGATGTCATTTGTATTCTTAAAATGCAACATGAATATTTTTATTTCTAAAAGTAGAAAATGATTCCTGGACTTGAGTATTAAAATTAGGAACTATATTTTAGAAACTTGTACTTCCATTATTCGTATAAATTAAGCTTTTTTCCTATATTATTGTTTTAAATTTTATCAATATGATGAAATAATAAGAAACAAGAATTCTATATCAAAAATATATTATAATGTCTAGTTTTAAATATTATCTTTTAAATAAGCTTTGTGTAATCTTTTATGTGCATTTCACCCATTTTTAATTGCATTTCTTTTCATCATATGTATATAGAGAGATAGAATGTTAAAATTTCAATATAATTCCATGTCTAATACCTTTTTAATCATTAATTGCTTTTAAATTTATATAAAATACATTTTTAACTGAGTACATAAACTAAATTTAATGTTTTTCTTGACATTACTTTTTTCATTTCCAAAATCTAAATCTCCTCCGTAAAGTACAGAGGAAAATTGCAAAAAGAACTCATCTTATGAATAGTTTCTTCTTAACTGTATTAATAAAATATAATGTCAATATAGAATGTATATTAATAATTTATAATGTCAGACTTATTCTGTATATTTAAGAAATAATATTAAAATCAAAGGGTGAGGTGATGAAATAACCAAAATTGAACAGCATTAAATGACAATTTTAGTGACTTAAATTCCTTTGTATTATTTCAAATAATTCAGTTTGAATACGTATAGTGTTTGAAAAAGAAAAGAAATTTTTAATTTTCTCCAATAAAACAATGACCAATTTTGAATTTTTCTTCCTATTTTATTTACATTTCACATTAACTAAGGTATTCACATTTAAAATAAGGTATTTTGTTGACTTTTTTTTATTTAAAGCTCTTCTATTTAGCTTTAAGAAAACTTTTGATATAAATTGGGTTTTTTTTCTTTATCTCATTTTTTCATTCGGAAAATGTTTTCTAGATATAAGTTTGAAATTGAAAGGACATTTGCTTTTATTTTCAAGTAATTAAATTTGAGTATTCATGATCAGTAAAGTTTTTAAAGATAATTAAGTTATGACTAAAAAAAGATGAAATAATATAAAACGTCATTCATTTTTTTAAAATTAAAATGGAACAAAAAAAAAACAAGTTCACCGATTTCTATAAAATAACTATTTAAATACCAAAATTCATCAGTTTCTCATCAGATTTGCTATAAACAAAAATTTATCATTCAAAAAGCGCTTAACAGTCGATTCAGTTTTTTTTAAATTTAAGTCAATTTATCAGGAAATAAAAGTAATATCAACATAAACATTTACAAGTTAGAGCTTTATATTTCATTAGATTTTAACTCGGATTTTCTTCTTCTAAACTTGAATTTTTTACTTCAAATTTGAAGTCAAATATCTATACAGTAGAGTATAAGTAGAAATAATGCAGAAGTTTATTTTCTCAAGAAAATTGTGCCATGTTTTTAGGTAGAAATGTTAGGAATTATGGAGGAAGAATGTAATTCACTCTTAAGTAATAATTATATTGCATGTACTATGGTTATTAGAAGTGAGTGTAAAGAATTATAAGCTGAAAAAACTTAATACTAACAGTGTTAAACTGTAACTTTCAAATTAAAGACATCTAATAAAATAAACAATGATTTCGATAGTTTTTGGAAATACATTTACTGGTGTATTCTATTTAAACGTTTACTTAGCAGATTTTTAGAACTGTTTAGAATCACCAGATTTTCAGCAATTATTAAATTTGAAAACAGTATTTTCTAACTTAGTGAATAAATATTTCAGAAAAGTTTTACAATTTTTTATAGTAATCGCATGTAGCGCATACAGCTTATATAGAAATAATATTATACACAAGTATTTTCATAATGATCTAAAGCCAATGATATATAAGAATCAAGAATTCCAGACGCTTAATTTTTTATGGATGCAAATATGTAACAGTGGAAACTTCTATAAAGGGCTGATTAGGTATAATATTTCTAGAAATTGATTATGCCATTGAAAAATATAAAGAAAGCTATAAACTGTATTTCGTTCAGAGATATTAAACAAGAAAGTCTATAACCCATTCAATGAAAGAATAAATTATAAATGAGTAAAATGGATTGTAATTTTTATTTCATCCGCACAATATTGTACGAACATTATCTCCAAAGAAATTAGAAATTTCATTTGCATTAAAATTACTACTAATAAAGAATAGTTTTAAACATCTACCTTTGAAGCTGAAGTTCTTTTTTCTTCTGGGAACAACCTTCATTTATTAAATTTAACTTATAAGATATTCAGTAAAACTTACTAAATAAAGAAAGTGTGCATTAAACTTGATTCACAATTTATAAAATAAGAAAGTTTTGATATAATAATACCAGAGAATATATCACATTGCATTGTGTCCTGTTAATCAAAAATGCCCCATATAAAAATGAATCCTACATAATCTTATAATATTTGCTTGTGTTTGGGGCGAAAAAGAAAACAATTTCTATTTTATAGATTTCTTAAAACTTGTGAAGGACTGTAACAAAAATTTAAAAAAAACTTGGGATTTAAAGGGAAAACTTTTATGATTCTGCAGGTCTTTTTTTGCAATTTACAACAATAAGTTTTAGCTCTACTTTCAGGAATTATGAGTTTTCCTATATGATCTAAAACAATTTTTTATTTCATTAAAGGAAATCAAATGGAGTTAAAAAAACAGCTTCAAACGTATTTTGAGGAAAACTTACTTGGTATACTAGATAATATCCAAATGTAAAATTTTTTAATTATTGATGCTTTATATGAAAGTTATGGTGTATTTTAAGGAAGGGGTGCCAAAATTCTTTATCGTTTTTTTTTCAGATAATATTTTTAAATATGTTTTGAAAAAGAAATTAATTTTAAATCCATGAATTAATTTCATAATGAAAAAAGTGAAATATATTTACAATTTTAAAATCTTTAATATAAATTAAGCACTATATTGAAACACGTATTTTCCAAGTAAATATAATATAATACTATTTGGAAGTTTTAGGCAGTTCTCAATTTTATTTGTATCTTCATAGCACCTAGCAGTAATAAAGATAATTGAAATTATTATTTTTTGAAATATTTAATATCTTTTGAAATTTTTAAAATTCTATCCATAACTCTCTTAGATCTATTTCCTCAGAAGTACTGAAATTCTTATGCACGAAAATTGAATCTATTTATTGTTCAAAAGGTCACTGCTTTCAACAAAAAAAAAGTCTTGGATATGCTCGTTTCAAAATGTCTAATTTTTAATGGTGAAATGTCTATTATTCAAAAGCTTGGTATACATATTCATATTAATATTATTTGGAATTTTGAGATTAATGAAATGTTCTTTGTGAATATTTATTCTCCACTTCTTCATTGTTTTGGTTATTCATTTCTTTCCATTCAGTTTTTGATAATTTCTCAAGTAGCACATTATTTTGCATTCCAAAATTTTTAAAAAGTCAGACGATTAAAACTGACGGCTTAAAATCCTAAATATATAAAGTTTATATAAAGTAAATATATAAATATATTATTAATATATTTACTATATAAAGTTTTCTCATCTTTTTCAAATTTAAAAATTTCAAATTTCTTGTGAAAAATCTAAGAATAACATCTGTGTTGATTCAAGTCTACATCTTATATACCTTTTGAGAAGATTTACTTTTCGTAGCATTTACAAAACTACTAGTTCACAACAATGGATGCCAATAATTAGAAATATTTGCAAGTGAAAATATAATTCAAAAATCTCTTAATTTTTATGTCTTCCAACCAAATTTTTAAACTCAAATCATATAATTTCTTGAGAAATAAAGAAAACTATTCTCCAAATCAAATTTCGATATTCCATCAAAGCATTTAATAGAATCAGGTGCATATATATTGTATTGTGCATTTAAAATTTAATATAACTTTTATTTACATATGTGGTTGGACATAAGCTTTGGATAGCCAAATTATACTTGGTTCATGTATTTAGACACCCTTCTTCAAGGATTTAAAGTAAACACTAAAGCATCTCAAAAAGCAATTCGATTGATATATTCTACGAAAACTTCTCATTGACTAATTATCATCATTAAATTAGGCTAATTTATTTTTTACTAAACATTCTATAACGAAATAAAGATATGTGTTCATCAACATATATCTGTGAGCATATTTAAATTTTCGTTGAATCCATTCACTATTTGTTCATAACAATAAGCTTTATAAAATTATTATTTAATTCTCAGTATTATTGTCAGCTTAGTATGGAAGGAAGTAATTGCTAAAGTGGTTGCTTATTCTGACTGTTGGTAACAACTCTGAAAATATTGTTATTTTAAACACTTTAAACAACAAAAAAGACTTTGTGAAAAATTTTAGGATATTCAAATTTATCATGTTTTCTTGTTGAATAGCATACCTCAGCTCTAAGTAAATGTTTAATTCCTTGATTACAATATTTGAAAACATTTTGGAGTCCATCTTTTTCACTACAATTGTCATAAACGCATATTTTTATTTTCGAAATTTCACTAAATTCTTTAAAACATAACCTTTCTCTATTTTTATGCCCTTTGAAACAACAAAATATTCTAATGAATGCAAAACAAGCATAATGTTAACGAAAGTATTAACACTGAAATACGACGCTGAGATTTCCACAGCTTGTGGAAGCAAAAATTCATTTAAAACTAATGAAATTTATTTACAAAGTTAAAATTAAAAGGTTCCAGAAGAATATGAGATAGTAATAGAATCATGAATAGGCTATGAATTAATGTATATATGGATACTATAAATTATAGAAAGACTAGTTTAGTATTAAAATTCGTGAAGCAATGTTACCTCCTTTATAAAACTAATCTCGGGGATAAAAGAAGTGAATGCACCTAAATATTTATCAAATGCTCTTCAAAAAAATATATCTGATTTAAAAGGTTTGAATTATTTTTTTATACTTTCATTTAACTGAAAAATGTCGAAATGTCGAGGTAGAAACTATTTATGCAATTTCAGCTATTTCAATAGTCATATATAATATTATAAATTTTATATTTGTTAAATACGTATTACTAAAACCAAGGAAAAGTTTTTCCCTTTAAATTTTTCCAATTTTTATGCTGAATCACATTAGATAGCGACAGATTTTATACTTTTGTAAACCCGTAAGAATTTTGACTTTTATTTACCCTTTTTGCAAATTTAACTATTTTTTTTTTTTATTTTCATTAAATTACATCTAAAAAACAATGAAACTCTTCATAAACCAAGAAATGAGAATTTAGAAATACTTTCTTTTTTTCGTGCCCACCGAAAGCATGAGTCATTAATTATTTGAAGGATTTTTTTATAAATCCTTTTCATTTGTTATACACTTAATATTATGGCTTATTAGTTTAATTCCTTATTTTGATTTTTTAAAAGCTATCATGTTCAAACTAGTTTATAAATCATACTAGTTTTGATTTCGTAGTTACTTTTCGTGTGTCGGTCAAATAAGCATCAAAACTTTGGAAGCCTAGATGCAATTAAAGTCCTTTTTTGGCTTTATGATCATGATTATTTAGAAAAAAAACCTTCCACGAGTACATCAAAATAGCATGAATGTCTTCATTTTAATTTAATTAAAATTAGAAATGAAAATTTTTTCAACTTTTAACTCTACACTACAAAATGTTTTGCACAGTAGGAATGCGGTATAGCGTATTACTTAGTTACATAGTGAGAGATATGTTTTTTTAATTAGTCTATCCTTAAAGAGAATATGTAGTTGTTTTATGATTCTGAATCTTTCTTCTTAGATGATAGTTTAATTTATACAACTTTCATTTACTTGTTAATTCATATTACAAATTGTTAACGAAAATCAACGAAACGTTTTTCTTAATGATGATGTCATTGCAAGTAATGACTTTTTTTTCCTACGCTGATGCCAGAAACGCTGAATAAAGAAATATCCGACCCTTTGTCCAAAGGAAATCTTCCAAATATTAATCCCAGATTGAAACAAGTCATCAGAAACACATTAACATTCCAATGACCGTTTCACAAAACGGTGTAAGACTCCGAATGAATTCGAAGGGGATTTTATAACTGCCCTTTTCCGGTCCACTGTGAAGAGAAAGGCCCGATTATTTTCAAATCGCTCGCCCAAAGTACGACAAATGTGGTAATACTGAAAGTGATTCATTGCGTTTCTCTCTATCGAGAAAACCATTATTGAATATCTAGCTCTATTGGTGAGCCTGTGTTCGGGTTTCTCTTATGTAGAAGTAACTAATTAAATGCTTTTGATCAACAAAGCAAGCAATAAACCGTCACGCATCTCGATGGTTTCTTCTTCGAGAAGTAGAAATTTCAACATTTAATCAACTCATGCTGTTTAATATTTCCCCATCTAAAGCTCCGCCCGAACAAAAGCATCAGGCGCAGTAGAAAGTAATTATGTTCGTTCTCGCGTGCATATCCATAGTGTTGCATAAAGCCCCGTTTCATTTTGCATGTGAACTTTTAAACATTATTTTTACTAAACAGAGGAAAAGCTGCTCGCCTACGAATTAGCATTCACTTCATTTTGTTTCTATCTTTCTGATAATGGACGAGAAGCATCTGTAATGTGCTGAGATTAAAACTTTTGTCCAAATGACACCCCTTTATGCTCTATTGGGAGCATTTATAGGAATCCGTTTCTTAAGACCCAACAGGATACAAACCTTACAACTGTTATTTCTTACCAGGATATCCGAATGTAAATTAAACAGAATATTTGTTAATTGGAGAGATGTTCACTGAGCTGCAAAGTAATTGGACTTGGGCTCTAAATAAGAGGAAGTAGCTTTAATGAATATTGCGAAATAATTTAATTAAAAAAAGATCTTAAGGTAAGATATTTAGAAAGACCTGATAAGGGATTTGAATGCATTAGTTTTAAATATAAATTGAAATTCATGGAGTGTTTAAGTGATTGTAGAGTTTCTCTACTTGAATGACCTTTTATCATCAATAATTCTTAATTATTTTACTTTATTCCAAAATCAGGTGGGATTTAGGAAAATGAGTTACAAGTAATTAGTTATAAAACATCAAATTCTCTCTTTAGAATTTTAATAAAGGAATGAGTCCCAGTTATGGAAATATTCATCATATAAATGATACTAAGTATTTGCATAAATTAATAACATTCATATCTCAATTAACTTTTGATAATTAAATTTTGAATGAAATTACACAATAAAGTTTGTGCTAAGAATAAGTAGAAACAGTAGACAACAAATCTGATTCATTTAATTTTCAAAAAGAAAACAATATGGCATTATAAAATTATGAATACTTGATAATAATATAAACATAAGAATAACAAATAGTATAATCTGTAACGCATGATACAACCTGGGAAAATTGAAACCAAGATATATGTTTTGGATTAGATGCTATTGATACCTTTATACTTTATTCAGCTAGTTTAAATAAGTTCAGTAAAATTTTAGATCAATGTGTGAGCAATTAGTATCCAAATATGTGTCTAATGCTTTATAATAATTTATAAATCTATGTTTGAAAGATTTAAATACACCGGCTATAAACTATGGGGAAAATATTATTTATAAATTAATGCATGGATTATTTTTATACTCAACTCTGATACACACATCAATCCGATATTTTAATGACTGTACCATTATGCATAAACTAAGCTCTCTAATTTTTATATACTTTTAACTGAAGTTATATAAAAAATGTCATACATTTTCGAAGATTTTATTATTTTTAAAAAAGATTCGTTGAAAACAGTATGAAACTTTATATATATTATTTATTCAACCGAGAAAATTTTGAGAATTCCATACACTTTCTATTCGGTAGTTTCTGTGTAACCTTGCTATATCTTGTTTCAAAGGCTTATTAAGTCATCAGCTATAGCAATGACCTTGATATCATTAAAATAATGTTGAAAACAGACTCTTAATATAGAAAGTACACAAATTGTTCACCTTAATTCGTATACCAAGCGACAGAATTTCTGTTTTTCGAAGAATGCACGTAAGCTTTTGATAGATTTTTTTATTGTCAGTTGTTACAATGTTATTTAACCAAATATTTTATATGTAAAAGGAATCTTTCTTTTTCAGTTGATTCAATATACTTGACTTTCGAAACAAATATTTCCACGTATTATAGAGAAATTATAAAACCTATAAGAATTGGAAAGTATATACATTCCTCCTTAAGAACAGTGCAATTTGAAAAGTTACTGAAATTAAAATATGCTTTAGATTCTTTTGATATCTTAAATAAATATTTAAAAAATTCTATACTAGTGAATTAATAAATAACTTTCTAATTTATCAATTTTTTTAGATAGTTATCACTATTCCCAATGCAGTAATTTTGATTTTCCATTGTTTTGGCTTTAATAAAAAATATTGCAAAAACATTTTACTTGCAAATAATTAAAATGTAAACTACAGGGTGTCCAAAAAGTTCCCGTACTGATGATTTGTGAATTTATTTTACAAAAACAATAGGTTTAAAAAGAATTATTTGTATGCCAATGATAAAAAGCACTTTTAACATAACTAAGGAAAAAATACTGAACTTACATTTATAATAAATGTTCAAAATGTCGATCCCTTTCTTGGAGACAAAGCTGAAGTCGTTTGCGCATGTTTTTGGAAACGCGTTTTGACATGTGAGGAGTGATTTCTTGTATCCTTTGGGTAATTGTGATTTTCAAATAATCTATTGTTTGAGGATCACCTTCATAAATTTTGTCCTTTAAATATCCTCACAGAAAAAAGTCCGGAATGGTCAGATCAGGGGATAGAGGTGACCAAAGATTATTTGTGATAAGTCGATCGCCGAAAAAAGCTTCAAGCATGTCCATGGTTTCATTACTCGTATGGCAAAATTTAATATACTTGAAAAAAATCATTAAAAATGATTTTTTTAATTTGGAGTACGGGAACTTTTTAGACACCCGGTATATATAAATTGAAAATCCAAGTATTATTTATTTACCTTTTTTAAAACAAGGTAAAATGGTATAGTTTTAAAAATTGGCTAGAAATGGTTCATATAGTGCTCATATGAACCATTCTAGGATAACGGTATTTAAGAACCGCTAGGAAAAAGATATTTAAAGAAACGTCATTTTCACTGATAACATTTCATCATGCATAAATCCAGCACTAACATTCCTAAAGCATTTAATGAATGAAATTTTAATGTTTTAGCTATATTACATGGTACAAAATAAAATACTTTAAATTTGGAATACTTTTAAAATAATTCCATCAATTTATCTTATATTTTTTTAACTTTTGTTCAAAACTGTGTTCTAAATATAATATTCATACATTTGCTTTTGCTGTTTGATTTACCTGAATACTTCAGTTATTAGTATTGCTCTTTAGTTTATGGTCAGTAACTGGAATTGTAAAATTTTTGATTAACTATGAATCCGCTTTTATGAACTTATAATCATATGTTTGAAAATGATTAATGTCCTGATCACACTTAAAATTAATGAACAAATACAAGCCTTTTCTTAATTTGTTATTTCTACGGGCCTTTCTGATATGATAATCTTCTTACATTCATTTTCAGAGATCGGCAAAAAATGACTGCCTTTCCGAAATGTGTATAAAGAATAGAAAATTCACTTACCTTATATATATATATATATATATATATATATATATATATATATATATATAATTTTCAGAATGAAATTACTAACTTTTTTGTACCGGCATATATATTAGTACATTTAAAAATATTTTCCCGTTGGAATTGTCATTACTAAAATTCAATGTATATTCATTAAAATGCTTTTTGAAGACACGATTTTAATAACTTTGAAATTCCTGTTTGTTAAAAATACCCGTCATTTACCCCAGTATTGATGTTAATTTGAAATTTGATTTAATTAAATAAAAACTCCTGACCTTTTGTTTTGCGAATATATGTTTTGAAAAAACAGAGAAAAACAGCGCATTGTATTGAAGGAACTATTAAGATTTTTAAAAGATATCTAATTACAAGAATTAAAAAATAACAGTCTTAAAAGCATTTATAAGATACTCACATTTTAAATACAATAAATTCTTTTTACTGATACATTTAATTACACTATATTAAATCGAAAGCTAAAAACTCTGAAGATATATTAGTCAAGATAATAAAGAGGTATTTTCTAATTTTATGAAATCTAAAATAAAAAGCAATGAAATAAAACATAGGATAGTCAAATTAAAATCAATAAAATTAGCTAATTGTCAGAAGCTTTGCTTTTTTTAATAGGCAGCTTTGGGAATTTTTAATAGGTCAAAAAATAAAATCTTTAATTGAATTATTAACAAGGTAAGCAGGTATAGTTTTAAAAATTGGCTAGAAATGGTTCATATAGTGCTCATTAATTATAGATAGACTTATATTTTGGCAACAGAATATCCCCGAACTTGGAGTCTCTGAGATTCCCTATCGGTTGAGTGGATATACTTGGAAAGATTTATTGAGAAGAAAAATCTGAGAGTTTACATACAGTACAGAAAAAAAAACTGTACAGAATGCAATAATCAAAAAGAGGGTGTTCGGTGGGGAGTATAAGTTGATTATCTATAACTTCGCTCATATATCTCCACATAAACTGGAAGGGATAATTTTTCCAAGAAGAATTTTGAAGAGAAAGGAAAATTTGGAAATAAACATGTCTTGTTGATCAGTAAACTATTTCGAATTTTTTGTAACTGCACTCTCGGGATTTTATCAGGAGCAATAAATTATTTTCACGTAGTTATTTAAATGGGAAATTAACAACTTATAAAAGAAATGGGAAATTACCAAAATGTAATTGTTATTTGGTTAGCCTTCCTTTATCAATATGTAAAAATATATATTTCATAGATGTTTCGCTACTTATATTTATACTGAATAATACATTAATAATGTGTATATTTATAATATGTAACTAAGGACCTCCCTTCAAAGGTTCTACTGTGGCTAAGAAATGAAAAAGAAACTGGTTTAAATTATTTCTATCAGCGGAACATTAAGTATATTTAAGAAAATATTCGAATATTCTAAAAATATTCAATAGGAATTTCCTCTCAAGCAAGCACATAATACTGTAAATAAATAAAATTCATAGCATTATCGTAAGGAATAAACCCTTTATTTCTTTGACTTTATTAATTTTGAAATATAATACTCTTTTTTATGCAGTTGTTATGTCTTAGTTTAAAACCTGTGTGCTATATAATTTTTGATATATCTTGCTCTGATGTCTCATAATATGAGACGCCAGAATTGCTTTAAAAATTAAGAAAGATCTTTTATTAAGAAGATTTAGAAACACTGGAAAATTATAAAAATTATGAATAAAGTATAGCTAAAAAAATAACGTCCATTTAAAATTACACTGTAAAGTTATAGTGGGTTTTTTTCTCGAAAGAATCCATGCATATACTATTAGAAAATTTATTTTGCACACCCCTTGTGCAGTTTACATAGACACATTTTGATATTTACAGAATTATAAACAATAAAAAGTAGTGTTTTATGACTTCAAATGTTACATATATACAATTCAATTTGCAACTATATAATAGCATAAATTATTTGCATGATTTGTTAAATTAATTTCACGGAAGAAGCTAGCCGTAAACTGTTGACCTTGTAAATATGGACTGTGCTTAAACAGCCGGCGTACGGCAATGGAACAAACCGCCTCCAGTTTAGGCTTATACATAGCATCAGTATGAAATCATCGGAACCTTTTCGTCAAATGCATTGTGCTTATATGCCCAGGAAAAATGATCCTACCTCCTTTGAAGTGGTAAAAATATAATTATTAAATAATGTTCCTTTTTAGTATTATTAATTACTATCATGTTCTATTTTCTACTTACAATAAAAGGAAAAGGAGTTGAAATCTAATTTAAATTGGTAAAACGTAGAATAGTTAAATTTTATTTGTTTGTACAATACTATTCATTTTTGGTATATTCAAAATCATGCAATCTCAGTTTGCTTGCAATATTTGGCAATACTTGATTCATTTGCCCAATTTTGTTAAATTTCTAACTTCAAAAGCTTACGGAAGAAAACTGCTGCATATATGAAATTAAACTTGGAAAGTTTCATTTTCATTCGTTATATTTTTATTTTATGAAATATTTATGTTAAAAAGGTATGCATTTTTATGTATTCATAAACTTAGATTTTTAAGACTATCTTTTGATTTATTAACTTCTGAAAATGCAGTTAGTTCTGATAGAATTTTGTATTAATATGGATGATATAGCTAAACACAGAAATATTCCTTGTTTTAAGATTCAGTAAATTTGTCTCGAACATTATGTTACTAAGTTGAATTTGACTGCATATATCTCGTTATAAAGCGTTGGTGATCAGGAAAAACCCTTGACACAATGATATGTAGTATTCACTTTGGGAGTGAAAATAGCATAATAATTGCCCTCTAATTTTGATTACACTGCCAAAGAAACTAAAATGAATATTATCTTGAACAAATGAAATATATTTGCTCATGTATAATATTTCACCAATAGTTTTATTATTTTTAAAAGTAATTTATGATGCAGAGAATATGAAATTTTTCATCGCCTGTTCGGTATTTTTCTATTAAACTATTTTTGAACTAAACCAGTCAAAATACCATAGAGTACCATTATCGCATGTAATTGGGATGGTAAAAAGAGTAATACCTTCCCTTGTATTTTTAATATCACGAATTCTTAAATAAAAAATGAAATATGTTATCAAGTATGTAATCTGAAAGCAAATATATTATCAGAACATTCCTAAAATCATTGAATTTTATAAAATAAACATAGCTACATGCTATTCAAGAATAAGCATTACATATAACAGTGCTGAAACGTATAAAGCTTAATTTTTTAAATAGAATAAAATGTAAATAAAATATTCCCAGGTTTATGCTTTTAACGACCTATTCCGATTATTTAATCTAAATTAGTAATGCTGAGAAATACTGCTTTATTTTTCATTCCATGTCCTTTTAGTTTATACGAAAAAGAATAGACTATGAGTAAAACGTGTATTTTTTAAAAATAAAGCTTCATAGCATATTAAAACTTTAAACAAAAAGCAAAAAAACCTAACTTTATAAAAAAAATATTAATTAAATGAAAAATAAAAGCTCCAAATCCCTTAAAATTAATAGAAATAATTCGTGTTATAAAGAGGCTAAAAAGGTTCAAATTTCAAAATATTAAAAAATATTTTTATACAACATTTAATTTTAAAATAAGAGTTGTAAGTTTCACGAGAAAGCGTCTGTTTTTCCTTAGAATATATAATATAATATTAAGGATAAAAATTTTTATTTATGTTTCAAGCTTGCTTATAATGTAGTTATTGAGCATCTTTATTACTTCATATTTGCATTCTACTAGTTTCTTTGTATTATAGATTTGTCAGATAAAATTTAAGTTATCAAAATTCTGTAAGGTAAAAATTCAATGTTACTACTTAGCAGTTGGAACATAAACAAAAATACCTGAAAAATATAAATTTGATTTTTTGAAATTAAAAGTAAAATATTTGTATATTAAACCGACTGGAGGGAAGATTTTATTGCAACAGAAACTTTAAGAAGTGCTTATGAATTACGTATACTAAATTTTACTCTTCCTAAATAGGAATACGGTATTCGTATATATAATGAATATTCGTTTATATAGGATATTTGTTTATGCAATTCCTATATAAACGAATATTCATTATTCGTTTATATATTTAATATTCATTATCATCTGTGAACATATTTTGAATTCTCATTTATGAAATGGTGAGTTCCATCCCCCCACACCCCCGGGAGAACACTTTATATACGGATATAAGAAGCTTTCAGTTCGGTATTTGATTCTCACCGCCCTGATCGGTATAGAGATGATATGAGCTCGGTGACACCCTACCAATATTGGGACGAGCCTTCTATAAAATAGGCTGTACAGTTATCGGTGATGCCTCTTAGAAATCAACCATAATTCCCACCTATTTTGGTAAGGGTTCTGATCATTCAAAATTTCCGTGTGTTTTCGGGTGAATCAGAGTAGCCATATTTTGGTTATGAAAAATTTAAACTTCTTTTGCCTGGAAATTTAACAAAAGATAATTTATTTTTCTAAACATATCATGTTTACTAGAACACAACGATTGTTCACATTTATTAAAGGCATATAACTATCTTAGTCATTGAAGTTATCAACAATTTGTAATAAGGAATGCAAATATTTGTGTATGTCAATTATTCCGAATATATAATTCATATTTAAAAAATTATGTATTAAACCTATTTCAAATTTCATAGTTTATATTTTTATTAGTTCAAAATTCTTTAATACTAATATTTCCTTAGTTTTTAAAGGCCCACAATTATGGAAGATCACGTGTGTGTGTGTGTGTGTGTGTGTGTGTGTGTGTGTGTGTGTGTGTGTTTACATTTTCATGTAGTATATATATATATACATAAAGATGTAATATAATAAATTAATATCATTAATTTTTGGCACAGTTGAAACTAAATTTTATAAAGTAAGTAAATGAAATAATCAGCTATTTATACAGGGTTTAAATCTAAATTTTTTAAACTATATTGTGTAAAATGTTACATATTTATGTAATGAAATTTATATTTTTATACTTCTTTGCAAAAAATTCTCTCTTACTAAATCAAAAAATTCATGCACATAAATAATATTCTTGGAACTTCGCAAGAAAAATGAAATACTCGTATACAACAATTCAATTTTATTAATTTAAATTTATTGTGAGATAATAAAAGGAGTTGAATTTGACATCACTTTATTTGGTTTTGAGTCAGTCAAGAAAACTTTCTATCATAGCAATGTTGATAATATTTCATTTTACTTGATAATAATTTTTGAGATTTCTAAGTATTTTAAGTTACTTGCATCATTTTTTACTTTCATCATCTAATTATAGAGAAATAAGTATCAGACTTGTAGGTTATTGAGCGACTTCCCTATTTTCGAAACCAATTCAATAACGTTTTCTTCTTTAACAAAAGTGCACAAGCTTTTTCTACGAAAATTTATTTTTTATAACCACCCATGTTTGGTTTTTAATTTTTAATTTTTAGAAATAAAAATTGGTTGCACAAATTACATACAAAGAAAATTATATTAGCATTTTCTAAAATTCTTGTATTTGTAAAATAAAATTATTAACTATTTTTCATAACTAATTTATACCTTTTTGTATTCTGATTTACATTCATTGTTTCATGATGTTTAATTAGACAAATTTCCCTTTTGAGTAGATAAAATCTTGAAACATATCTTCCACGTACTCCTTTATGTACTAGATTTTAAAAGTTTTGTCTATTTCCTTATTCTTGTTTAAATATATTATTTCAATGTTTTCAGAGTTAAAAAATTTGTTCAACATTATTTTGATTAAATTAAATTAATTTCCATACCCGTAGCGCCACCTGGTAATGAATCTGAGAAAATATTGATTAACGAAATTCCATATTATTCAAGTTTTTTAAATTCTGCTTTTTAGTATATAATTAAAAGTGTGTTTATTGCGTTTAATTTACTCTTTTATTTTCAAAGCTATTCTAGTTATTATTTTCCAAAAATCAGCCGACTAAGAAGTCATTTTTAAACTTTCCCAAATCAAATGCATTAAAAATCAGTTAAGAGAAAACTGATAAAATTAAAGATTAAATCGCATAGGTTAAGAGTGATTATAAAAAATAATTAATGAGATGAGGATTTACCAGATTAAAGTTAAATCAAAAAGTGATATAAAAAACTTTCTTGAAACATCAGGGTTAAAATTGTTCGGAACAAAAACACATAATTTGTGAAAGAATGATATGTATTGCATATTACAGTGTATGAAAGCTGATTGTAAGTGCATGAATGGTTCATAAGTTTTTATAAACTCTAAAGTTATATTTGAGAATGTTACTTTGGGGTAATTTATTTTCCCCTCCATTGATGAGTTCTTGATGATGACTAAGTAATAAAATCGTATCATTTATTTTAGGATAAAATAAAAATATTTTTCTCCAAAAAGACATTTTTACTCAGATGGTTTGACCTCTAATATAAAATTTCATTTTGTCTCAGATTCTAGATAAATTACGCATTGATTCAAACTTATAACAACATAATGTCACTTTCTAATATTATCCAAATAGCATATAGCTTAAGTCAGTAGTTTATATACTTTTCAAAATGAAAAATTCTGTTTATATGGAATTATTTTTATAGTTAATACATATTCAAAAGATCTTCAATATTTGTATAACTCTACAGATACAGTTAAGTAGCTCTTTAAATTGCATTTACAAAATTTGATTAAAATGTTGATAACATAAAGCTGATACATATTTGAATTGAATTGATATATGAAATTAAAAAAACTCACATATAATAAATCATATTTGAAAATTGTACAAAATAAAATAATTTTGATTCCTTTAATTAATGAAGTAATTATTAAAAAAGAAGGAATGCACTGTAACTGCACATTCACACTACATCATAATTAAATATAAATAATAATTAAAGCCTTTCCTAAATAAGTCAGAGCAATTTTTGTTGGTACACAATCTTTTTAGTATTTAACAGACTATATCATCTGAGTGCTTAGCAACAGAGCAAACTAGTATACTCGAAAGTTATTTCAGAATGAAAGTACATAACTATGTTTGAAACTCATCATGTTTATCACAATATAAAATACGTTTCATATTAAATTGGTTATTCAATAAAATAAATAAAAACGCAGGAAGCAAAACTTCAAGAAATTGGGGTTGACTCTGACGATGAGTCCGTTGAACGAAGAGGTTCAAATTAATGAGCGCTCTATCTCGGAACCAATTATTCAACCTTATGCAAACTTTTAACGAACTGAAAATTCGTGACAGTTGAACGCCTGCTTATCTTGATAATACTTGAAGCTTTAAATGTTTCGTTAATTAAATATTCTTCGAAATCTTACAAAACTGTGTTATCGGCGATTCAAAATAAAGCATAAGCAGGGCAAATTGTTACTAACTGGACACAGGGAAATAAGCTACATTTGCTTAAATACTTGATCAGTAAATTGAAATTTAAAACTGAATACCTTGGCAATATTTGAAGTCAGGGCATTTCAGAAAGAATTTAAGAACTATCAGCAAACTTTTGAAGTTTTGTTATTTGTAAAGTTTATTTTATATATTTTATATTATGTGTAAAATGGATTAACTTTCTATTTTATAATAAACCAATTCCAGTTCATATTACAGCAAATTATATGCAAAATAGTAATTGCGTAAAAATATTATTATAAAATTTAAGATATAGCAATAAAATTGAATTGAAGTTAGAATTTTTCTGTAATAATTTCTTAAAATAACAATATACTAAAATTTGTGTCTTATTTATATACTATTCAGCCTTATAAGCTACATATCTACAACACAAGGCTTGCAAAAGTACGAATATTAAACAATTCAATTCTGGTGCGAAACAATTCATTTTCTAAAAAGTGGAAGTGAAAATTTATTGGATATCTGCATCTAGTGTTAATCAGAATCAATATTGAAACTGCAATCAGAATTAACGTTATTGATAATTATAATTAATCTTAATACTTTTGAGAATTTAGTTATGTAAAAAGCTTATAAATCAAGTATTTTATAAAGAATATGCTAATATTTTGAGAACGTAGTTGTATTTCTTATTTTACATTGGAAAATCCCTGTTTTTTCAAATCCATTTTAAAAAATAAATAAATCTTTAACTTTATACTTATCTTTTAACATTAGTGATTCATAGAATTTTATTAATTGATTAAAAGCAGATGGATTACTCGAACAAATATATTACTCGAACAAATATATTGAGAAGAGTATATATAAGGATAAATATTAAAATTTTATAAATTGAATTTTCTTTTTGCTTTCTTAATTTAACGCAACATTCAGATTACTATAATTAGGATGTGTTTATACTTTATTTGCAGAATTTTTATGTGACTTATTATATTTATCTGCTTTATTTGAATAATTGTTGATGATTTTAACATTTTACAGCACTGTTTCAATAAAAAGTAGTGGGGATTTCAAGATACAAGATACAGTATATTTGTTATTTTATTTACTTTCTTAAATAAATTCTTAGCTTTTTTAATATAAATAGATTGATATTCCCTAATAGATAGACAAAATTCGTTTCCTTTTCGAGCAACTACCAAACTTTGAATAAATGAGAAAAGATATGAGTTCAATCTAAAAGTTATCTTACTTTCGTTAATTTTGTGTTTCCATTAATATATTAATTATGTTGAAACAGGAATAATAGTTTTTGACGAAATATCCTAATGTTCGGATTCTAGAGGTAACATATATGTGTTGTTTACCAAAAATTTGTCGAATAAATGTTTGTTAGAAATTTTCTGTAATTGGAATTTCAAAAACAAAACTACTAAAATAACACCAAGATTTATTTTTGCATCATTTTTGAAGAATAAAAAATAGTAGTGCCCTTTTTAAATTTATTTTGCTCATAAATAAACTTGGCATGAAAGAAATTTTTTGTTCTTAAAGTGTGAAAGAAATAGCTTCTTACAAATGTTATTTTAAATTCAGTAAAAGTAAAATATAACTAGTGCGGATTTTATCAAAAATACTGCTATTACGAGGACCTTGCAATTCATCTCAATGAGAAAATGCAAAAAATTCAGAAAGGACTTTTTTATAAAGAGTAAAAATTAATTTGGTTATCACTGTTAAGTTGACAAAAGGGGCACCTCTCTTTTCCCAATAACAGCGAAAAAGATCCAAGACAGATTATCCACTTCACTTATTTTCCTACTAATAAAAAAACGAGGAAAAGAAAAAGAGAATGAGTTTTAAGATACCTTTGTTTATTTAAACTCGATGTTTCAATATAGAAAGTAAATTTTGACATTAATTTTCCTGTTTAGAATATGGGAAACTGCTCAAAATAATGACGCAATTAAACTTAATAAAGAAATTCAAGATGCTTATTTTTTCAAAGGATTCTAAATAAATAAAGGTAGTAGACATTCTCCTCAGCAAAGGTAGCAAGAAAAAATATCTGATGGAATTATTGAGCTTTTTTTTAAATTCTTAAAATGGTTTAAATCCAAGAAATGCTTGTTATATAATGCCTGTAAGTATCATAACACATTACAGAACTGTGTTATATAATAGATAAAGAGCAATCGAAAGCATTCTAATTTGTATGTGTATTTTAATAAAAATAGAAAGTAAATACACATTTTAGTATAGTTAGAAATTTTAACACATTTAGAATTTTTTAAAAATCACTTAATTTTCAAAGACAAGTAGGAAAAAGCACTCCTTTTTTTAATTTTTATAATTTCTTAATTACGATGCACTTATAAATGAGAAATATCTTAACTACTATTTCCACTGCAATTATACATTGTTGTTGCAACGGAGTTTTACTAATTACAAACTGAATCTAAATACAAATTCTGCTCATAGATTATCTTGACTTGCCATATTTTATGATGTCTATTTTTTTCAACTTCAAAATGTATAAATAGGTTTGCATAAGCCTCCAAAACATATAATTTAACTCGCACATTTTCTTTATGTTTTATATATTATTTCTAAATGAGTGTTTATTATTCATGTTTGGCCTGTTTTTGTTTTCCCTTTGATTTGGCATTGTATTAAAATAAAGGTTTTTGTCACAATTACTTATATTAGTTTTGATGCCAATTTTTTTTCTCTTCCAGTGTATAATTCTGTCTTCTATGTATCTATATAGTCTATGTTTAAAGTGAATTTCTTACTGTTTTATTGATTTTTTTGAGCAAGTTTATTTAAGAGAACTATCAAGTAATTAATATTTGAAACTAAAATACACTCATCATTAAAGTTAAAAAAGATTGAAAGCTGAAATATAAAGGCATATATTAACTGTTTAAGAATGAATTCTAAATGAATTCGAATTAGTAATGAATGAAAAATTGTATTGAAATATTTAATCTTTGAAACAATTTCGAGTAATTTTTCAACTGCCACAAATTTTTTCATGAATTATGCAAATTTTTATTCCTTCGAGATTCTTATTACTTCAGTCAGTTTTGTTTTGAATAACATTCTCTTAAATCAAATTTAAACTTATTTATATCTTAAAATATGTATTATTTATACAAATTAAGTCCCCAAATATGCAAGCTAGAAATCATATAAACTAAATTTTATAAGCAATGTTATATTCAAAACTCCTTAATATTTTGTTCTACATTAGACATTTGATCTAGGATATTTTAAAAAACTGTTTGAAAGAAAAGCCCCCATGAGAAATGAAATTTTTAAATTCGATAATATTATTTTATTTTGAATAGAAATTCAATTCAAGGACATATGCAGAAGAAAAATCAATAGTTGATTGTTAATAACGCTATATATTGCAGTAAGAATATTCTTTTATTAAATTCAGTAAATAAACATCTTGTCCTAGAGCTCAACCTCTTTATTTTAACAAAATTTATACTCCTTTAGTTAGCAAACTGTACAAAGCTTTTAATTACATTGCATTAGATTGTCTTCATATGATACATTAAATTTCCCCATTTGTGATAGCATTTAAAAAGTACAATAATAATAAATGATTTATCTAAATATATAAAGTATAAACATTTTCCCTTGTTCCTCCCTTTAAGCACTTGACGCTTATGCAAAAAAATTAAAGTTAAATGATCGTGTATAATTTATATAAATTTTATTTGTTTCAAAATTTTAAAAATATGCCAGTTCCTTTTAGTTTTAATATTAATGGCATAAACGAAATTAAATTATTAAGATCATTCCAAATGAAATTTTGGTAGTTGCTAATGTGATAATATAGTTCAAAATTCTTTCATCTAGAGTAAACAAATTTGAAAAATAATAGAGCTATGAAATACTTTCATTTCTTCAACGATATCATACATTTTTATTAAGTTTAAGAATGCTGATTGTAATATAAATAAATTATATATTATGATACTATTTCAATGGTAAAAGAATAATCAATAATTATAACTACATTTAAAAATAATAATATATGATAAGCCATTATTGAGCTTCACAGAAACTTTATTAGAAAATAATAAACTATTTAGGAAGAAAACCTTAGTATTTAAATGAATTTTTTCTGCCTTCTAAATAAGTTAATCAATCAAAATAAGAGATAGCATGAAATAAAATCATATATCCTATATGATTTTATTGCACGCTAATTCTTCTTCTTGAAATACAGGAAATAAAAATAAATATAATTTTTTTTGTGACATAAATGTCATGAAGCATTTATAAAGAGATGCATTTCTGACTTTATTAACTTATTTAGGAGGACGAAAAAATTTATTTTATTTAAATTCTCTTCCTAAATAGTTTGTTGTTTTTATTCCCTATTAAAGTTCCTGTGAAGTTTAATATTGGCTTATCAAATTTGAAACTAAGCATTGAAAGAAATCTTTTGTATATTAAAACAAAAAAAGGCATGCATGGTGATTTTTAAAAAAAATTTTGCTGCTGACCGCTAAGAGCTTTACGGCATTGCACATACGTAATACCCTTGAAAATAAATCTCGTTTTTTCT
>JAOUZG010004146.1:5131853-5142142 GCA_026289955.1 Argiope argentata | reverse complement strand
AAATCTCGTTTTTTCTCCCTAGACACTACTGGTATGCTATAAAAGTAACGTCTAGTAAGAAATACAATACATTCTCTGAGTCGAAAACAATAACGCAGAGAGTGCCAAATAATTAGAACAATGAATAAATCACGAATTATTATAAATGGCAACGGAAAAATAAAGCAAATAAATAAATAATGAAACAAATGCTACAAATGATTGTATGCATTTTTTTTTCATTTTAAATACATATTTATTAATTATTTTAATTAATTACAAATATAGATGTCTATGTTTTAGATAAAAGCATTATATCAATTAATATTTTTAAATAAAAATGAGGTTGACGTTATTTTTTATAGAATAGTTAATTAACAATATATTTCTGAATAATAAGTAATTTATAGTCAGTAAGTAATTTTTTATATGCATATCTAGTAAATAAATGTTAGTAAACAAACGACTTGCTACTTGAAAATAATTGTAAGTTTGTGCAAAAAAAGGTAAAAAGAAGATATCCCATCAGTTCTTCAAAATTTAGAAATAGTTAGATTCAAATTTATATATTTTTATAATTGGATTATAAACTATTTACAAATAAATATGGATGTATATAAAGTAATGCTTATTTTTGTAATTAGTAAAGGTGCCTTTTAAAACTATTAAATGTTTACAATTTAAGCTTTTTTATGAAGAAAAGCAAACTGAATAATATATTTTTAATCTAATTATGATGCCATACCTAAATGGTAAGTAATACACACATTCTATGTAAAATTCTTTTCCATTGTTTTTAAGAAAGTTTTTTAATTAACAGACGCGCAATATCATGTTTTAAGACAGTAATTTCTAAGTACCTATATTTCATGTAATTTTTTTCACAATTAAATTTTAGCGCTCAAAATCAATTCATGATTCAAAAAATAATTTTATAATTATTGATCTATTAATTCTTTGAAATAAAAGCGATGGGAAGACACAGCCTTAGCTTCATAAGAATTCTGTTTATTGTTTTTACATACAGATGATAGAGGATTAAGAAAATATCACAGATAAGTAAGATTAAGGACACAGACATCAGATAACAGAAAACGATGACAAATTTTCTGATAATCGGATAACTTGTTCCCATGCTACATTCAAGCTTAATCAGAACTCTTATCATTACATTTTGACTTTAAAAATGACACTGTATATTTATATATTTTTTAAAATTAATTTATCGTTAATATTTTCTATTTGATTCATGGGCTATGTCTTTGGTGAAACTCTATTTTTTAATGGTAAGGTAAAAAAAATCTATTTAACTTTAATTCAAATATCAGTTTATTTTTTTTATTTACCTTTTGAATCTCTGATTGCTTGTAAATCAGGGTCCAATTTTCCTTGATATTGTTTTCATTGTATTAATAATAATATAATGTACTTTTTTCACTTAAAAGTGCATCTATTCTTTTCTTCTTTTTAAAATAATTTTATAACCTTTTATACGTTCTGCACAGAAATACACAAGAATACACTTTCTTTTCATAAAATGTCTTCAAATCACATTTGTTTAGTAAAGGGCATTTGATGTCAAACTCATTTTAAAATTTACATAACAAAATTAAAGGTATTTTAAAGTGAAAATCAGAGCATCCGAGTGAGCATATTCCTCAATTCCCACTGTTTGCTTGCAATGTGGCCGAAAAATAAAAATAAATTATCCCTACAGATAATAGAAGCAGTTTAGATATAACATTATGGAAGTTCTCTCTAATTGGAACTTGTGTAATATTCTCATTCCCTGTTGTTTGGGAATAGCAACGGTCGTCCTGGAAAATAATGTCTCATTGGATTAGAAACCTCTCGCTGGTCATCCAAGAAGATGCACCTCGGTCCATGCCTTCATTGCAAGGGAATAAAAAAATTACCAACTTTGTAGGAAAATAGGAGCTTACGGTAATTAGGATAATCTCTCTGCTTTACTGTCCTGCGGATGTGACTGAATAATCAAGGAGTAAGATTGTAACCCAATCAACGTAAGATTAACTTCCTGCTTCCTTGAATACCATCTCATCTGCATACTGCCTTATTACCCCAACTTTTCAGCTTTGGGGCAAGCAAGTTCTATTAGTTATTCGAGCGCTTTGTCCGCTTATTAGGCACTGGACCACTAGATTATGCAGAACTCCAGCTTTCGATGAAGGACATCATTAATTTTTTGAAAGCTCTTCGGAGAATTTGGCTGACAGGTGGCTATTTGAGTTGTTCTTTGAGAAACCCAGAATAATGACACTGGAGGAGAAAGTGGTCTTTTTAAGGCATAGAAAGCCGAATTGGTTTTCTCTAGGAAATGAAACATTTTTGGTCTCGCTTTTGATCGAGGTGTTTCAAGAATACCAATAGATACTTCTCCTTCAATCATAGTTCATTCTGAGTAGAATTTGTCATATTTTGGAAAGAAGAAAGTGGATAACTTTAAGATTAAAAAGCAAAATTATTTTACTACAAAAAGGAACCACCTTTGAAATTTTTCCTTATTCAAATACAAAATACCCATCAATAGCTTTCAAGCATTAATATAATTAAACTAAATCAAACTGATTCAGATGCGCTAAGAACTGAAAATAATCAGATTCAAAAGAAATATGTTAAATCAAACCGAAGATATTTTTATACAAATGTTGTATTAGTGGAATTAATTGTTTTCGAAACACAATAATATTTGTAATATTTGCAACAAATTTGCTGAAAAATTGGAAAAATTATAACTTTTAAGGGACATTTTTAAATGAAAAATCTTTTCCAAGAAAAAATAAAATATTCTTTATGCTAGTTCTCATACCGATGTTTTAAGTAAGGTAATAGTTATTCCACCTTTAATAGCAGATCATACCAGAAGGAACTTCGATAATTTTTGGAAAGAAGGAAAAGGATTAGGAAAGAAAGAGGAAAATTCTGGCTCCTTTCTAAAATAAATTGTATGAATTTCCCTATTCACTTTTTTAAATAAGTAATAACATCCACAAATTCAACATGCTTGAATGTGCATTCTATTTTTCACAAAAAAATTAACTGTTTGAAGCAAAATTTGAAGAATATTAAGTACTAAGTGATATTTTTAAGATAATTTTTTTTTCAAAAAAACTAAATCAGCTTTGAAGTTACTTCTCATGCTGGTTCATGTGGTGATAAATACATTAAATCATGGTGAGTTAAAAATACATTAAATCATTATAATGCACGGGGGTAAATACATTAAATCAAATCTCAACTCTTTATGGGAAATCTTTAGAACATTTTTTTCTGTAATTTCTGAAAGAGATGATGATCTTGCTAATCATTGGAAGTTTTTTTTTAATTCAAGCCTTTCATAAATGAACTGTGCTGTATTTGCTCAGAACAAAGCAAAATTGGAACATCATACCTATTTAAGTTCAAGTTCTGCCGTTTTCACTGGCACTTTCAGAACTCGAAGCCTTCTTGAAACTCTTCCTTATAGATATGTAAATAAGTATATTCCCAATAATACGAAAAGAATGTTGTTATTTTTACTATGTCTTCAAAACAATTGATCCAACAATAACAAAAGAAAATCTTTCTTGATTCTAAAGTTCTCTTGATTTCCTTAGTTACTTCGGCTCAGAGCATAACAACATTTAAATATTAAGTAGTTTAAGTCCGGATTCTGCTTTTCTCAATGAGAGATTAATTCGCTGCTAATTTTGAAGAATAAGGATTAGTAGAGTTTGAAATGTTCTATAAATATTAAAGAAGCTCGCAAGCGACACTTTACCTCTTTCCAAGAGGCGGATTATAAAGTTTCATACTTAGTTGTGTCGTAAACTGTCAACTCCTTTCTGAGGGGCACGATAGACAATATAATATATTTTAGAAAATTTTAACATGAGAAAATGATCTCAGTTAACGTTTATATGAATAATGGCATATCACACCCCTTAGTATGAGCTCCAATTAAATTCAAAAATGCATATTAATAATACAATGATGCACAGAATGGATAGTTCTAAAAGTGATGATTAAAGCTCTGCGTACTGCCAAAGGCCATAAGATAATATTATGGATAAAAAGGTTAATATTATTTCAGCCCTTTTTTGGCGTTTTTTAAGAAGTTAATCTTTGGTTTTTGTTTACTTGCTTGCTTTTTCAAAAAATATATTCTCAGGGTGTTATCGATATTAAGATATTAAATATAAGGATAATTTTATTTCAAATTTCCCAAATTTTATGAAATGATATATTTTCATGCTTACTGATTAAATCATACCTACTTAACTACCAAGAATTTCTACATGACGTAAAAAATAACATTACTTAATTTATTTTACTATTATTTTGCTATTATTAGAAGGAAATAATAATCAAAATATTCTAAACATATGAAATGAAAATTCACCAAAAGAATTTCTTGCTCTAATTTCCTTAACTTCGAGTTTAGAAAATTAACTTTAATTAGGCTGCGTGATTTTATTTAAATTTCAAAAACTGGTCTTCAATATATTCTTTGATTTTTCTTTAGTAATTAGAAATATTTTATTTACCTGTGTCCTGCGATTTTTTCTTTGAAGTGAGAGCTTTCAAAATATCCTTTGACATTCACATACATACCGGATTCCACTCTACTCAAGGCTCAAAATTTAGCATCTAAACCATAATATATAAGTATATCCTTACAAATTAAACAAATACGAGGATAATTACATTTTATCTTTTTTGCAGCAATAACTGTAACATAACACTGTTGAAATAATTGAATCTGAATTTTTAAGGAATTTTGTTGCGTTTTTGTTTTACTTAATAAATTATTCTTTCTTAATATTTTTTAAAAGTCAATTTTCTTCTATTAAAAGTGACCGAGTTATGAAGCTTTGAGTTTAATTATTTTAAGCCTACCAATAGCAATCTGAGTCAAGAACCCACTGCCTTTTAGAGAACTGAATTAGTTTAAAATAGTCTGGAAATGAGTTATTCCAACTTAACAATTTAGTTTTGATCAAAGAAATTGGAATTGGGATTATTTTATCATTTCCAATGTTTGCGTGTCAAAAATATTTCACAAAATATAACTGATAATACTGGGTAACAGTAAAATAAATTAGATTTTACCATTTTTTAACTGATACATTAATCAAATCAAATAACTTAAAATATAATTCCTGGTGACTTTTGAATCATTTTTTCAATTAAAAGTATATATCTATTTCTTAAAGTTTAGAAATTAGCTGTTACTCACAATTAGAGCAGACGTTTAGTTAGTATAAATATTTTACTTGATAAAAGTTAAAGTTTATCTTTCACATGAAATGAAATGTTCTTAAATATATTTAAGATTTCTTTTTGAATCAAATTTTTGCAACCGAGACATATTTTTTCACTTTTTATTTTTATTTTATTAGACAAGTTAAATAAGAGTTATAGATTTTTTTCAAATTTTAGTTTTAAAGGGTAGCTCATTGGAAAACATTTAACATCATTCATTTACTATCAAGGCCCATTTTTAATTTTTAAAAAAAGTATAATCTTCATTTTTTATCTATTGAGTTAATCCTTGCTTTCTTAATGATAGATGCCAGAGCCTTTACAAAATTAAATAGCATTTCTTTTATACTAACAAACCCTTAGTTTAATTATATCAAACATCAGAAATATAACAAATAATTTACTTCCAATATATAAATGTTATTACCAATTCACTCTTTTTTGTTATTGATAATCATAAAATTCAAATAGTAGTAAGAACTAGATTATGAGATGAACATATGCATGCTTGAACGGTTTTTATTATTTTAGACAATTCTTCCCCTATACACCAGCCTGGAATATTTTGGTATTATGTTTAAACACTTACATGGCACCTTTCACCTTAATGACACCTTAGAAAAAATTTCAAAACATATTGTCTTGATAACTATAAAATATAAAATAAGACAATTCTTAATGGCAGTTAAATTTCAAGAAACGTGAAGCAATTTATAAACAAGATAAAAATGCCTATTTCATTTTATCCGACAATAGTTTTCAGCCTCTGGAATCCATGCTAAATACACCGTGTTTTATGTATCATACAATGTTAAATAAAAAATTGTACTTGAAAATTCAGTTCTCAAAAAAAAATTGATCATTTCAGTTAAATTAGGTTTTTAATGCAAATGAATGATTTGGAACAAGGTCAGTTATACATATTTTTAAATTATAAAAATATTTTCAAACATATAATAATTTTTTAAACAATACAGAAATTTTTCGAATATGTTGATATTTATTTCTCATTGATAAATTAAACAACAATAAAGCAGAATTAAATCTATTTAAGTCTGATTTTAGTATCCTTGATTACTAAAGGCGTTATAATGAGTTAAGAAATGAAATGGAATAATTTAAAACTATTTTTAATATTTTTAATGTGTACTACGTGATTAAATTATAAAATACAGCTTTAAGAGCTTTAAGTAATTTTTCATTAATCGCTTGGATGAAAGTCTTAAAAATGAATTCTTGAGGGTTAAATTATAAAAGTATTTCAGCCAGATCATGATTTGAACCAGAATAAAAATTATCACAGATTTTGGTTCAAGACTGCTGAAGTGATTAATTTCAATATTTCTTTTAAAAGAATTTGAAATATAACTTTGAAAACTTTATTCTGTTTAATTATATTTTAAAAATATATACACATTTACTGTCAAAATGATTTTCATGCTACCCTTAATGTCAGATAGGTATGGATATATCATCAGAATTAAGCATTAAGCATTTTATTAGTAAATCTCGAATAGCACGTAAAGCAAAAGAATTTTAAAAAGAACTAATGAAAGAGAAAATAAAATGTATAGGTTACCTTTTAAAAAACAAACTTGACTATTTCATTTCTTATTCTATAACGATTTAAATAGAATTGTTTCAAAATTTTGGGCCTAAATTATCTATTAAAAGGCGCGCTCGTACTACTTAACTCAATTAAATTCTCATGGACCAAAACTGAAACTAATTGAAAAGTTTGGCTTTCACATATTTCAAAATTAGAAACTCAACTTCTCAGCATTCTCTTTTCTAATTATTTTCTCTGATTCTGATTTAAATAAATACTCTTTTAAGCTAGCACAAAATGTTCCTTTAGCTCTCTGAAGAATAAAGAATTTCCTCTAAAACAAAGGAAAAATCTCATATTAAAATTAAATCGTTTTGTGTAAAGATTTAATCTGTAATTTTAATAATGCAATGCCCTTTCCTGAACTCAAATAAATGCAAATACCTGGAGCAAATGCTTATATGCAAGAAATGTAGAATTTAATTTTTGTATCTTATGCCGTAGTTTTTCCAATAAAAACATTCTATTTTTTAAAATAAATTTTAGAAAATAGAATTTCCGAAATTTAAAATCCACCTGGGATATTATTAGTTAAATACTTTCTTCATTAATCAATTTCAAAGGCGAAAAGTTTTAAGTTATTGATATTCCGTCTTAAAATTTTAGACAAAAAAATGATTATTTTACACTCTCTCGAAAAACATTTATAGTAAAAATGAGCCATGTTTTTCTTTAAATGTTGATGCAGTTTTTTTTAAAAGTAAATAAAGATAAATATACCTGATTATATCATTACTCTTGTATCCCAAGCATTTAGATTGAAATAGTCTTCAGCTTATTCTAAATATTATCAAAACATTCCTCAATAAAGAATCATGCCTGATAAAATTTAATATCATACAATTATAGAAAATTAAGGAGGTTTTTGATTAAAAATAAACGTGCATTGCCCCATGCATATTGCAGTTCATCTTAAATAATCTCTTTAATCTTGAAAATAAATAAATCCAATTTCTATACTATAAACTTTAAAAATTATCATAAAAGTTTTTAAATAGTTACTTCGTTATATTTTTTGGATTTGAAGGAAAATCTGTCACAAATTTCAAGCAGCCAATTACATTTTACGATATTCTCTTGAATGTGTTTTTATCAAAATACATCGAAAAAGAAAATTTCCATGAGGAATGTTCTACACTAAATTATTTACAATTAGACATAAATCACATAAAAAGTTATTTTATTTCGAATATTTGTTATTACATTCTCTGTCATTCACCTTATAATTCCTGCAATAATTTTCTAAATCGCATATTAATATTAGCATAGAATATTGTATTTTAAATTGTATATAAGTTATTTTTAATATTTATTTATTTTAGAAACTTTAGTCGTTTTCTTTTATAAAATAACAAATGAAATAACTTAAAGAATTTACTATTTAAAAAATTTAGAGACAATGTACTTGAGACAATAAACTTGAATGCTTTTTCAAGTTTACGTGACTCACACATTTTGTTGTATATATCTTAATCCTTTAATAAATTTTACGTTAATTCTTTTCTCTTCTTAGCTCGGTTCCTTTTTTAAAAATTTATTCGCAATGGAAAAAGGTGGACTTAAATTTTTACACCTTATAACATGAATTAAAAATTTATTTTAATTTGATGATATTATTTAATTCTTTATCATATTAAGATTTTACATATTCTTGGAAATCATAATATAGCAGTTAAAGAATGAGACTTTTTGTTAGGAGGCATACTATTGACTTATATATTTTTTTTTAAAATTCAATAATAATTTCACAGTAAAAATTTGTCTCTAGTTAAAGAATTAACATTAGACTTAATATTTGAAAACCTTTAAGCTGTACTTCAAATTTCAAATCTATTGATTGCAAAGCTTAAAGAATCTAAGGAAGTATTCTCTTCCATTCTTAAAAGAATAGGCAAATTACAACTAAAATTAAATTGTATTTAAGCATTCTGTGATCATGTTTCTTTCAAATGTAAATATCTCATAAGTATACTTCAGATTCGCTATAAAGAAATCTAGAGTTTAAATCAACTCGTTAATTCAAATTTTTAAAAGGATTGGTCAAAGTTTATATTTTAAATTGGCATGAAATGAATTAATCAATTATTTTTTCAAGCAGAATATTTTCAAAAAAATTTCTAAGGATCTTTTACTAAATCCGAAATTTGTAAGGATTAATTTTTCTTAAAACCGAGGTGATTTGGTCAATTACAAATTTTTTTACCTAATGAATCCCTAACAATTTTTTATATAATTTTTGAAAATTACATTTCTACCAATTGAAGTTCTTTCTGAGTTGAAATATGACTATGTTTTAATGAGTCACACTTTCCTCAAATATTTCATGATTCTGTTATTAAATAATTTTGTTATAACAGAAAATTCATCATTTCTGTTAATGAATGTTAATTAAGAACATGCTACATATTCTAAATTTTCACATTTAATTTTTTCCTATAAATATATCTTTTTTTTCTCGGGAATTTGCTGGCATTTCGCTTCAAATAATATGAAATTCCCCCGCTATAATTCTTTTGTATTTTATTTGATTGACATATATTATAAGAATGAAGAAATGAATAATTATTATAAAACTTTTGTTTGTGACTGTACTTGAAATTAATTAGCCATGTAAAATATTTTGTATGCAGAATAATTTTACAACTATTTCAACAAAAACTACAGCTTAAAAAATGTTATATTACTATGGTTAAATTTTATAACCATAACAATATTTCCTCAAGTTTAAATATACAACTTTATTGCGCCATAAAACTAGTCAGGTGTACTTCTGTACACTTCAATAATATTATTTTACGTTGTCACACCACTCTTCTTTTTATTTTATCTCAATGTTTATATCTTAGTTTTGTTTTTTCTTTCTTTCAATATTTATTTAAGAAGTTAAACTTTTCCAGAAAACATTGAAAGAGTTACTTTAAAAAAGGAACGAAATGCTATGTTTCCACATTAAAGATGAAAGTCTAAAACTTCAGAATTATAGCCTTTAATAATAATAGTTTAAATAGAAGTTTTGTTATTGTCTAGAAAGTGCTGAAAGATTTTGGCATGATTAGCTTGTTTTCTAAAAAAACTGATTGTTTCTTTTATTTTAATCAGGAAACACATCTTCCATTCTTCTAATTACCAAATGGAAAAGAGCGGTAAACAAAATATGGTAGACTTTCAATATTTGCATTCAAAACCTTAAAAATTGCCGTATTATTACCTAACTAAATAGCGAAACTATTAAATATTAATTTTTCTGATTGGTATCTTCATTGATATTTGATTATCTCAGTATTGTTTCTAAAGTTATTTTTATTCATTGATTTTGTGTCAAGTGCGGTATATTAAAGCTTTTTATCTCCTTTGTTTGTCTAATATTGTGTTTAATACTTCATTTCGCAATATATATATATATATATATATATATATATATATATATATATATATA
>JAOUZG010004146.1:5075201-5128244 GCA_026289955.1 Argiope argentata | reverse complement strand
TGTGTGTGTGTGTGTGTGTGTGTGTGTGTGTGTGTGTGTGTGTGTGTTCATAAAGAAAGGATATTAAAGTTGAAGTTATAGCACATCCCAGACACTTTTTCAATTAAACACATTTTCCAGGCTTACCCTGTCCTTCAGTTCTCGCTTCGATTCCAATATTTACAATTAATCCTTACTCTCTACCGAGGCTAACATTGTACCTAAATGTATGTAAACTTTACCCATTAAAGTTATCTGGTCTTTACCTTTATCTTTAAAACATGTAGCATCACACTTTTTAATAAAAAAAACTTCGTTTGTTATCATTATCATAGGATCTGTATTGATATATTTTTTTTAGAAAATGAATCTTTTAAAATTTTTTAATACATACGTCTAGCAATAAAAATGCCATCTAACAATGCCTATCAATAAAATAAAAGTCAATATTCTGAAATTAAAAACTTTACGATAACCGAAAAGCATTTCTAAGATATCTATTCTAAGATAAGATTGGTATGAAAATTAGCATTATATATGTACGCATTTGTGAAAAGTTACTCTTTATGAATGCTTCTACAGATTGAAAAAGTATTTTTTTAGAAAATAAATTTATCGCCTTTCCTTCATAAAAACAAGTACTTCTATCTAGAAGTTCTTAAGAATAGAAAATTGAATAAAAAATTATTTAGAAAATGTGTTCGTTAAGTATGGAGTTCTGCATTTTTTTCAGTTACATTAATGAAAATAATTCCGACTATTAACATGGAATTTAAAATCACCATTTCTAAATTTTACTAATTTAATCCAAAAATTATTTTTCTTTCGAAATATCTTTTATTAGTTAAATAATCGAGGAAAATTTTTCCACACCACTAAACATAAAGTTTGCCTATTATTATTCATCTACTTCTTGGAAACTACCTATTGATAATGTTAAGCAAAATGATATTATCCCCGAAATCTTCAACTCATTAAAGATTTTTTGTTATAAATTTTAATTCTTATTTTTCTTTTATCTGATTTATTTCATGTCTATGGAAACTCATATTTGCATCTGGTTTTTCATTCACTTTCTGATATTCTAGTTCTTTAAAATTCAGTACACTTGTGTAATTTTGAAAATAATGCACAATATTACTAATTTAAGAACTTTATCACCAGATAGTCGATTACTTTAATTAAATTTTGATTATACTGTCTATCTGCACCTCTAGTAGAAATTTTGAAAAAAATTACAATCAAGATTTTATACTATTTATAATAATGGATTATGGATGATAACTAAAAAGTGGGAAACAAAAATATATCTTACAGCTCTTTGCTTTTTATTACACTGATAAAAAAGAAGCTTAAAATGTCTTTTTCTACAGCTTATTTGCATTTAATTCCAATAAAAATGCATTTGTTCTTACCTATTTTTTATTTTAACCCTCTATGTGCCCACGTAACTTTCAGGTCATATTTTAATTTATTGACATTTTATAAAATAATTATAGACTTTATCATGAGATGGCGCATAAATCTTAACTCTACGACGTTGCAAACACAACCAGTACTACCATAGATGACCATTGATAGGCTTATCAACTCGAAATAGCAAAATAATTATTATTTGTGCTTTTGTCAGTGATTACCAAACTGTGTTTATGGATACATGTGCATTTATGCTTTACACCAAATTCAAATTGTTTTATGGACTTTCACATATGAGTTATTATACACAGAAGTGCAAATTGTATAGGCCGGTGTGACTGGAAAGTCTCATAATAATTATAACGCAATAAATTTGTTTCCATTTGAATATATAGGTTTATAATTTCTAATTTTTCGTTCCCCCAATTTTTCTTTTTGGAGTTAAAACAAATATTCGTCCCATAGAGGGTTAAAATATAAATCTTTTGACCTGAACTTTTTATCTTATTTACAGCTCTATAATGGTTTAGAAAATCATCGACTGAGCAAATCATTTTCTTTTTATTGTGAAAATACTACAATTTCCTATATGCCGTATCACAAAATCAGAAAAACAAATATAATGTTCCATAAAAATATATTTTAGTGTGTTTAAATCTCCTTTACAAACACATTTATAATTTCCAAGAAATCTTCAAACATATATTCGAACTTGTTCGGCAAATGACAGTTATTGCTTTGCACTGAAGATCATACACTTAAAACTAGCATATGACGTGATAAAAAAAATTTCATAATATTTACAAAACATTCTAGAGAAATTAGAATGATTTGAAGGGGAAGCAAATTGTTTTTATTTATGTATATATATAATTTAAATATGAATTATTATTTTAATTCCTTAGACTTAACCAAAATTTTAGTGTACTGGAATTAATCTTAAAATTTAGCAAATGTTAGTATATTTCAGCTGAATGATAGCTGAAAAAATAAAAAGGGTTTTTTTTTAATTTGAGGCAGAAATTAAAGAACATTTAAATTAAGAATTGCTATTTAAAGTAAAATTAAGAAGACTAAATTAAATTGCTCATTAGCGCTCAAATATATAAAGATATTTAAAAGAAAATCAAATTCTAATTATTAATAATCAAGAGAAGCAGTTGAAATTATAGAAATCGTAAAAAAATTATCTCCGCCCTACTTAAGTAACCGAAGTAAACTGCATTACACGGCTTACGATAATATAAAGTTTAGATTGTATGACTGATGTGTTTACGCTGTCAGCATGAGTGTCCATGAGACGACCTTGTGACCAGAGGTGTGGCTTGTCATCGGCGATAGGCATGTTATACAGGTAAAACCATCGTTAATTCATTCTCCTGGAAAGCCAAAAGCTTTTGACTATATGGCAGTTTCTCAACTTCATGTTTTTTTGCCTCCCCCAAAAAGGATAAATTTTGTTAAAAAAAATAAGAATATTTCTAATATTTCTTAAATTATTAGAATTTTTAAAAAAAATTACGGAATTATTTTAAGTAAATCTTGCAAATCTAAAATTGTTTTTGAAAACAATTTATATGCTTGTTATGAAATTTCATTTTGAAATAACCTTGAAATTAAAATCGGCCAGAATGCTTTAAAATTGATGTTGTGGATTTTTATTTTTAATGAAAATATTGTAAAATAGTGTTAATGCTTTCAGTAATGGATTGCCGACATTTTCCTTAAAAGAATAACATTTTGAAAAAAAAAATCATTAAAACTTTCCATTTTTCCTAATAGCCCGTTTGTATTTCATTGCAGAAGCATAAAAAGGAATAAAATTTTGACAATTAATTTATATTAAATTTAAAGTTTTTGTAAATGTCTTTTTTTTTCAAAAAAAAATATGAAAACTATTTTTAAATTAATACAATCATGCTCGAAATAATTCAATATCAAAATAAAAAATTTCATTAATTTGCTGCTCAAAAGTAGGATTATTAAATTGGTTGACTATAACTTTTATCTAGGTATTATATACAACTGTATACATCTATATTACTTTTGACAGCTGTTTCGAAGTTCGACATTTTTTAACCCTTTTGAAAAGTGCAAATTCAAGTCTTGCTTTTTGAGTTTCTAAGTCTGGAAATCTTTATTCAATATATTGGTTCATGTTAAGAGAAAAAGAAGAAATATGAAACTGCTTGAATTATAGTTATTTCGAGTTTTCATTAAAATTCCAAAGAATGTCCAAATAAATAAAAATGGCCGCTGTATATTTTCACCCAGTCCGCCACCTCCGATGTCCAATCGCAATTAATTTCCGACAATTCATTCGGAATAAGACGATAGGCTTCCAACGAAATATGAAGCAACTTAAACAATGGCATCCTAATAAAAATTATCTGCTAGCATCGTCAGTCAGCAATATATCACATCACCAGAGAACACGTTATGCATTGAATTTGTTATTTAAGTCGCCTACGACCATTTCTCTGTAACTGATCCTGCCATTCTGCAAACCACAACAAACTTCAGATATTCAATTCGAGCAGCCTCTTTCTCATTGTTTCAGTAGTGGAGCTCTGCGAAAGGAATAATTATTTTCCTTTATAGTCCGTCTCTGCATAGAAAGGAATTCTACGGTAGCCATTTTTGCGAGCCAATAGTCTCCGGGAGACCTTTTGCCGATGTCGCGAGCCTGGATTTATGAGTCTTTCTATCGCTGCGTAGCTTGTTAATCGGTGAGCCTACGGCCATTGTTTAGAGAAACTTGAGAGCCTAGCGCGCCTCACATACTGAAATTCACGAAAGGTTCTATAGTGAAATATTACTTATCTTGCTTTTGCCCAAAGACCTCGAAATCGCTTAGCACATTCGCGGAGAAGTGCACTCCAAATATTTTTCATTTTCAAGGCTCACATTGAGAGATTCGGAAATATTTAATCCATCCATTGTTGTTCGTTTTGTCGTTAATCATTTCCTAGCATTCCACTCCAGCAAATACCTTAGAGCAGGCATAAATAGTTACGTAGATAATTTTTTAAAAAATGTTAAATAACGTACATCTTTTCTTTTATTCAGAATTGCTTGGCTCTGGTTAATATGCGATCGAAGGCTCAATTTCCAACGCAATTTTTCATTATAGTAAAGCTTTAAAATTGTGCTCCATTTACTGCTGTAATAATCTGTTTTACATAATTATTAATTTAAATCTAATAATATATATATAGGCAAGATCTTTTTAAATAAGTCGTCAAAGAAATTGTAGAATATTCATTTCCACAGAAGTGAATATTTTACAATTTCATTGATGATGCATGTTTCTTTGACAGAAACATGCAGTATACAAATACCTCGTTCATAAATATATTTGTGAGTTTATAGTAACCAAATATTCTGAATTTCTTTCATATGTTAAGCCAAATTTTAAGAAGAGTATGAAAATAAAGATTAAAATGAAATCTGCTATGCATATTTCAATGTATCATGTCAGAACATAATTTCTTGAACAACCAAGCACCACGAGGCCATGCAAGTTAAATTAGATTTTTACTCATTTTAATTGTTTCATTGAATTAGTAACTTTAATATTGCAAACGATCAAAAAAAAACTTAGTCTCGCATTTATTGTTTAAAAATATATAACATTTCCTATTTATTTCATTTCAAATAATCACGTGCTCAATATTACATTTTTCTTGGGTTTTTTTGCTGTAGTAATTCTTATTTTTAATCAGAGCTTTTGTAAATGCGATGGCAACGCGTTATTAAAAGCTGATTTTTTTAGATGTTCATGCAGATAATAACATTTTTATTTTTCAACTACGGATTTTTGGTGACACCAAAAACATCATCCAAAAACACCATCATGTTCTGACATGATAATAATAAAACACTTCGGACACTAAGTATTTACCATCATACCAGAAATTCATACAAAAATTGCTGAATTTAAGTTACAGGTTGAATGATATTTTTGTAAGTTGACTAAAATAAGATCATAGCCAATGTAATTTTAAATTTAATTTTTATAGGGACCTCTACAAATTAAGTCTAGTAAAATTTTAATTATTCCTTGTGACATTATGAAGAAAAAATATTAACATTTTTTTAACTTTTTGTGAGAATTCGTTCTTATTCATTTTAAGGAAAATTTAAAATAACTTTTTAAGGCTACCAAATATTTTTTTTATTTTCAAACATTGCTTTTTCTGTCTGTATGGAAGTATTTAGTCTTAAAAAATATATAATAAAATTTCATAAACATTATAGCTTAATAGCTGAAAGTTCAAAATTTGTAGATGCTATAACCTTATATAAAATTCAATAGGCCTACGTTTTTCAATAACCAATTAAGATTTTTCTGTTCCTGAAAAGTGAAATACGATATTATCAGACAAATTAGATTTTTCTCATGATTTTGTTTGAATTTTCAAGGTTTTTCTAATATTCTCCAGATTGGTAGGAGGGGAAGCATGATCATTAACTGTTCTGGACTTTAATTTAAATGACACAAAAACCTTTGTCAAAACCCAGGGGAAAATAAGGAGAAAACTTAAGAATTATATCTGATATTTTGGAGGGAAAATTTGGCAGTTTTAGCTTAAAATATTATAAAACAGTGAATTTTTCATCGATAAACAGGAAAAATGAGGGAGAAATCTATCTGTTAATTTGGAATGAAAATTTGGCAGTCTTATTTTTAAATAGTAAAAAAAAGCGAAAATTTGATAGTACTTTATACACATTATAGTTTAATAGCTGATTTTTTTAAAAAAATGTTAAATAACGCACAACTTTTCTTTTATTCAGGATTGCTTGGCTCTTGTTAATATGCGATCTAAAGTTCAATTTCGAACACAGTTTTTGATCATAGAAAAGCTTTAAAATTGTGCTCCATTTACTGCTGTGATAATCTGTTTTACATAATTATTAATTTAAATCTAACAACAATATATATATATATGCAAGATCCTTTTACATCGTCGTCAAAGAAATTATAAAATATTCACTTTACTGGCTGTGAATATTTTATAATTTCTTTGACGGTATATTTTTCTTTGAAGCAAACAAACAGTATACAAATGTCTCGTTCATCAATATATTGGTGAATTTATATTAACAAAATATTCCGAATTTATTTCACATGTTAAATATATATATGCATGAGAAATAGTGGGCAAATGGAGAGAAAGCTTACGAAAAATATCTGCTATTTTGAAGGGGAAAATGGTCGATTTTAGTTTAAAATAGGATGAAACAGTGAAAGTTACAAGGAAATACAGGAAAAATGCTGGGAAAAGAGGGGAGAAGAAGAAGAATCCTAAGAATTATCTTAAGAATTATATCTGTTATTTTGAAGTGAAAATTGGCAATTTTAGTTTAAAATAGTATAAAACAGTGAATATTTCATGGATAAACAGGAGACATGGTGGGAAAATGGGGAGAAGCCTTAAGAAACCTATCAGTTATTTTAGAAAAAAAAAGGTGTAATTCTAGTTTAAAATAGAATGAAACAGTGGAAGTTTCAAGGATAAACCATAGAAATGATGGGGAAAATGGGGATAAACATTAAGAAAAATATCTGTTATTTTTCTTAACACAAAACGAGAGAGAAAATTATATTGATACTTTGAAAGATTAATCACATCACTTGAATTGTTATGTGTTAACGGGTAATTGCATAATTAATATTTATCTAATAATTATAAAGAGATAAATATCTGATTCTTCAAATAATATAACGAAAACAACTGGGAGGTTGGCAAAATATTATGTAATATTTGTTGATGCCTCTTAACAGTATTATTTTAGATTCCATTAATTTTTAGTTGTATCACTGTAGAAGTGAAAGCACAAACTAATTCCTCAAAGCAAATATCTCAAATATGCTCATCCGTTCCCAAGCACGTATTCCTCCAAAGAATCGTGCAGAAGTTTCAGAACCGTTGGCCTGGAATACATTATGAAATAGACTATTATAAAATATCGTTTACACGAAATGACCAGACAGCACACGCGTCTGTGGTATTATGTGTAAGATAACACTTTAAGCCTAATAAGTACGCATCACTCTCATGCTGGAATCATGACAAGTGCACTATCTCCTTCTTCATAACTGAAAAATGCATCTATATTGGTATTTACTGCATTATTCAGCTGAATTTCATTTCCCACTCGTTTAATTCTTAGGATAGGGTGAGATATCCAAAACATCACTACTGAAATCTTCCTTTCACTTTATTTACAGAATATTATATGTATAGATGGATAACTGTAGCTACAGATTTTTTAAAGTGGACTTTAGAAATAATTGAATTCAGATTCCAAGAATAGACAAAAGATTCTTAGAAAATACAAAGACCTTAATGCATAGGATAGCACTTCTTCAATAGAATTTTTATATCAGGGTAATATAACTTTTTTAAAATTTTGAGTTTCATTATCAATGCGAATAAAATTGTGTAAAAATTTATTTGCAAGATTATCAGGTATCTTCTTTATTTAATTTTTAATATGTGGACATATAAAATTAAGCAATTGTGAATGAAAAAAATCCTATAGGAAAGAAAAAGCTGCACAAAAATGTCAAAAAAATAAACATGATTAAAATTTTACAGATAAAACTTTTTCAACTTGCCTAAATTTATAGAAAAGTTATGAGAATCACAAAAAAATTAATGTAATAAAAAAAATCAGGATTTTTTCATGAAACATTTCTGCAAATAAATAGATTTTTATATGCCTTTCAATGACGAAATTTTAAAGGTTTGGGATTTGAATGCACTAAAAAATTTCCAATTCATTGGGCTTGAGGGATAGTGATTGGATCCATTATTCCCAAAATGGCATGATAAAGAAATTTGAAAAATGTTGTATTGTAATTCTTATGTAAACACGGTTTAAAATTGTAAAGATTGGCCCAAAAAACTACTCGTAGATTTACAAAATGTAAAATATTAAAAGGCTCATCTGCATGGTGATTACCACTAACCTTAAAATTTTTTTATAAGATTTGTTGTCATAACAATGAGTAAAAAGTGCTTTCATTAAGTATTTGACAGATATAAATTTTTTCATAAATTCAGATAAATGAGTATATGGAAGATCGAAAATCCGATTATCTAATACAAAATGAAAAATTCTGAATCTGTGAACACAGATGTAATAAATAAGTTAAAACGTATAAATGTAACACTAAAATTATTTTCATATGAATCATATAAAATCCTAATTTTAACAGAAGAGAAAAAGTTTCAACAAAAAGCCTTTTCATATTCATTAAAATTTTATGGAAGGTTGGATCTTGAATACCCCCCCCAAAAAAAAGATACTTGTTGCCTTAAGGAATAGAAGAAATTCAATGGAATGAAATAAATAAGTAAAGAAATTTAGGTCATTAATAAATTCTAGTCAATTACTGCATATGAGGAAAACACATGATAGACGTAACTACCCCAGACATCTAAGAGGTAATGTTAAATTATTTTACGCTGTGTTGTAATTTCAAGTAATTTTTTTTTTCGTGTAAGGTTTACAATAAATTCTAGAACTAAACACGTTCATTTCATTTCATTTATTCATTCTTGCTTGTACTTCTCATATCAAGTACAAGCAAGAATTGATATCTTTGTATTTCAAGATCAGGAAGGAAATAATTCATTCTAAATATGGAATATTTGAATCCATTGCTAATATGAAGACAATTTTATTAGTTTTCTTCATATTTTTGGAAATATGATTCAGAATTTTAGATTAAGAAAAAAAGTTTTTGAGATTTAATCATAACTGAGCGACTTCTGTCCACTTGCGAAGCCTTAATTGTATTAATATTTTTAATTGAAAAAGTCATTATTTATTGATAACGTCATTGTTTAGGAACATTCAGATGGTTGCTTTATGAAGAATGGATTTGCCTCACAAAAAATAATGCTAAATACGTTTTTATAGTTTATATAGTAATAGAATCGGAAGATTTTGTGCTTCAATTAGATCATATGTACCATTTATTATTTTTTGTTGATAAAAAGCATCAGTACTTCCATCATTAAACATTATTTTTGTTCTCTTTATCATTTACTCAAATTTTTCAATATTAGTCACAGATGAATCCAAAAGTGAATTCCGGAATAAGAAAAGAAATATAAAATTCAGAAATCCATCACTTCATTGCCAGTCTTTATTATATTCTTTTAAAAATTGACTTTTTTTAAAATCATCTTTGCTTAGGTCTAGAGAAATCGTTCCATTTCAAAAAATCCCAGAAATACAACTTTTTAATTTTATAAATTATAGCCAAATTAAAAAGAAGCAATGAAGATTATAAGAAAGATTTTTGGTTCTACTTGACTATGACGAGCTGCTTTGATTTAATAACTTCAGCAATTGCTGGGTAGGAGAAAAGAATGAAACGAACAAATTAATAGGGTTAAAATAATAAATATGATTGAATCTAACTTGAAAGATATTTTTTCCACTTCCAAGTGAATATTTCTTGGATCATATGCCATAAAGAAGTGAATAAAAAATAAATCTAACAAACTTAGCTTCATGCCCATCCACTTACTTAAAAGAAAATAGACTCGTTTGACATCACACAGTTCTTACATCAAACCCTCCAAATTATCAGAACCAAGTTAAACTAACCTCCTTTTATCCTGTTTATTTTGTTTTCTGTCTTTCACACCAATTTTTTTTCGCTCTAAGACAGCATTTTTGAAATTTTTGAGCAAAAGGGATAAATTTTTCAGATTTATTGTCTTAATTCATATGGTAAAAGGCAGGTTAAGAAAGCAATTCATTCGAAATGAAAAAAAAAGAAGGATATCCATAAAACTAGTATTGTTTAAAATTGGAAGAGAATCTTTTAATCTTTTACAATGAGCAGAAGTTTAATATGTGATCGTGTACAAAATTGTACGTTATAAATTTCGGTTTAAATCAGTAGAAAAATACGTTCAAATCACAATCTTGGCTTTCTTTATTTACTTTGAAGTACAAAATACTCGTATCTGACCTTGAAAATAAAAGTCCAAGTACACCTGTCACTTATGGCCTTGCCGAATGTTCAAAATTTTCATGCGGGAAAAAATAACACTTGTTTTAGGAAATAGCACAAAAAGTTGATAGGAGCTGGCTTTTAAATACCATAAAATTTTATGAGTTTCTGATAATTAAATAAAAATAACTAGCTAGGCAAACACAATTTGAATATTGTTTCATTTTCATACGAAGCGAAATAAACAATTTGAGTTTCAGATTAATAAAATTTCTTCAAAGAATTACCTTTACGATAAATCTGATTGTGAATTTTAAAGAAATTCCAAAGAATGGAAATAAAAATTTTATTTCTTAAAAAACTTCCCAGAAATTTATTATATTTATCACATAGAGAAAGATAAGGACAAACTTATGATTTTAACAGTTGAAAATTATTAATGAATTTAGTTTTTGCTTTAAATTGGGTTTTTGTACTGATTATCAGATATATCATCTGCTACTTAGCAAGGTCTTACATTACAGATTTTGAGATGTATAACATGTTAGTCAAAATGCTCTATCATCTTAAAAAGAACAAAATGGCGGCAATGGCTTCACTTCTGAAATTTTTATCATCTAGCAATGACAAACACCAGCAATATTCGTAAATTGATGAAGTTTGAGTAATAAGAACATAAACTAAAACGTTTTTTATCTTATCGTACTCTCTACTACTATTTCTGATAATAAGACTATTTACCCCCCACCCCCACCCCGGAAGCTGTGAATTTTTTCTAATGTGAATCAGGCTTGAACAGTTTAAAATTCTCCAAATCAATAAACATTTTTTTCTATTATTATAAAAAGAAATAATTCATAACATATCCATCTCTATTATAAGCCTACCTTCTTTTAAAAGAACATTTAATATTTAAATTAATGCTTAAAAAATTTGTAATTGTTAAGAGTCTATATTCTAAGGGCTATTAGTAGAAAATTTAAGTACCTGTTCAGTAATGTGTTATTTCAATGGACATGAGTAAACTCATACTTAATACTTGGTTGTCTTCCTTAACAAATTTATGTGTTAGTATACTCATGTATATATATTATTATACTCAAGTATACATTGTAGAATTTATCAAACTTTGATTAATTTCTTAATATCTCTCTTTTCCAATTCATCTGAAAACAACACGCTTCCTTTATGGAAACAACATCAGCATTTTCTTTAATTTTATTTAAAAAATATTATATTAGGTTGATAGACTACATGAATAATGCAAATTGCTCTAAGCGTGTACTTCGGTTTCATGTCATAAAAGCTTAGATAAACATACAGTCGTAAATATATAGCATAATATTTCTTTTTCAATGCAGTAATTTCATTTGGCTTGTAGAAAATGACATGCATGGTTTTAAAAAAATCTCTTCCTCAATTTCACTATACTTTTAATATTTAAAAATATATTTTGGTAGAGAAATTATGTTGATTCATAGAAGTATCAGTTAAAAAATTTTATTTTTGTAAATCATTAAGTATTGACTTTTCATTAACATTAGTATTTTACTGTCATCAACTCTTCATAATATTAGAAACATCAATTTCAAACGTGCCTCTAGGCATATAAAACCCGAGAAGCGGGAAAGAGGAGTTTTATGTATTTACATTTACGCGGCAAGGGGGAAAAAAGCACAACTGAAGAGCTTCCGCGTTTCCCCTCTCTTGAAAGTCAAGTGCAAAATAACGCCACCTAGTGCTAAAGTGATGAACTATCGTTCGGTAGAGTTAGTCAACGTCGTCAGTTCCAGCAATTTCGCGAAGGCTTTTTCGAATCGTTTTCTTTTGGCTGGGAATGGACTTAGCGAGTTTTAAAAATCGTTAAGGAATGATTTAATCAATACTCTTAAGCACAGAGTTTATAAGTTATATAAAGTATGCTACAAGCTAGCAGCGTTTTGGTATGAAAATATGATTATTGCTCAAAAGCTGAGAAACTTTTATTCAATATCGAGAACTTGGAGAAAGATAGTTTAGTAATCTTGAAACAAATGAGAAAGCCCTCTTTATCATTTTTAATTTATTTGTTTTGGTAATTTCTCACAAATACTTGCATACATATATTATATCTAGTCATAACTCATGAAAGTTAGAAATGATTTCACTTGCAGCTATTCTTTTGTAAAATAAATAAATAAATGTTTCCTTAAAAAGTAATAACTGTTCTGTAGTTAAATCTAAAAATTAAAAAAAAATGTAATCGCTATGAATAAACTTTTTGGAGTAAAGTGCATTAAAGAAGAGGCGAGAACTTTAGGCTCATTAACTTTCAAATATATTAAATTGAAGGCAATGTCAAAATAATCTTAACGTTTTACCTTAATTTGGGCGTCAATGCAATCATACTCGAATATAGCCGTAACAACTTATTACCCGAGCATCAAAAGTGCGCCTTTTGATTATGAACTAGAATTATGTAATGGATTCTATCTCAGTTCATGTAATTGTTCTGTTAGTGGAAATCTCCATCGTGCAATTGGCTCGCGTAGATGACTATTGGATTATCCGTAGCAATCTCCAGTATAACTCCTACCTATGGAAAGCCTAGAAATGTCAACCGCAGACTCATATTGCCCGTGTTTACCATTGCAAAAGGGTCGAATTTTATTCCTACTGTGGTCGTTCCCATTCCCTCATCAGAATTCATTATATACGACCCGCCGACCCTGGTGGTGTAAAAGTTGTCGCCTTGATGATATCAATTAATCGATCTCAGTTATTCCACTTCCTCCCTCCTGCTGCATCTGAAAGGGATGCAATACAAGTCGCGGCTTGCAGGAGGGGCAGAAAAAAAAGGGGCAGCGGGCCGCTTCTCCTCCTCGGCTATTCTTGGTGGTGTTACACGGTCGAGTGGCCCCCTGAACGGGCTGGAAAAGCGGCCCCTAATATAAGATGCCATGTGTTTATTTGCTCTTTAATGGCCAGCACGTTTTATGAAAACCATCTGTGTGACCCAATCTAATTAGTAGCGCAAGCGGCGAGCATCGATTTTCTTCATGCAACAGCAAAGGCAACTGAAATTCATTAGCAAACTCCCTCGCATCCTCTCGGATCAAAGGAGAACGTCTACGTGAACGTATTTGCAAATTCAATAATGACCGCAAATGCATTCGCAGGGAGGTGGTCTCCACGGGAGGTAGTCCCGAGGTCCTGTCTCCACGATCGATGCGAAAGTTTGGTTCCTTTTAAAACTCCTCCCCACACATCTCCGACATAAATCACCCGTTCATCCCCTGGACTACGGCTCGAAGGAAACTTCCCATTGGTCAGTAGCGTCCGAACAAGGTTCTTTGGTCGAATATGAAAAGGCCCCTCCCATCTGACCGGGGCCTCACCAATCCTTACTTTATCATCAGAGGGGGACACATTTTTGCCTGCCTTTCGCTGCACTTTCTTGTCCTAAAGGTTTCGGCCCGCTCGCGCATTCAAGCTGACCGAATCGATACAGCCATTGATGCAAATTGCGTCAACTCTTTTTCGTATTTCTGGTCAAACTGGGATAAATACCTTTGAAAGTTTCGCCCCCAACCGATAGCTTAATGATTTGTTTGCAAAATGTTTGCTAATATTCGAACACCGGCCGGCTTGACGTAGCTTGCTAAAATTCTTTGGTAAAGTGTCATTATTAGTAGAAACTAAACTGCGGCTCGAAGAATAGCTGTCCAACCCATTCGAGCACTCGTTAAAAGGATAAGTGTCACGAAATCGCTTATTCTTGACAATTACCCTTTTTAATTGAGACTTTCCGAGGAAAGTGTCAGCCGAGTCGAAAAACTATTCTTGGGAGGTTATTATTCGCAAGGCTCAAAGCTTACTTATTTGCTTGCACCTTTGCAACAGTCTTCCAGTCTGGGTATTGAAATTCGAAGTATCTGCCTTTAAGAGCGAGCTCGTAATTCCAATAAAATTATTTTCCTAACACAAATTAAGGAAAGTGAATTCTCCCAAACAAAAGGTTGAATGCTTAATTGGTATTTATGGTACCGAGAGAATACGCATGAGCGTAAAGCTTAACTTTGTAACTAAGCAGGCTACCAGAAACTTATCTAATTCCCTAAGAAAAGTCTAAATATATTTAGAAAATAATTATCAAAAATTAATGTTTATAAAGATAGAAGAGCAATGAAATACATACCTGAGAAATCTTAATGGCTTACTTTTCTTATTAATAACACTTAATGCTGTATAATAAAATAATAATAATTTATGGGGTTTTTGTTTTGTAAGCATATATATACTGTAATATAATTTATAATTAGCAAGGAATATAAATGAATTTTATATGCATTATTAGATTCCTTTGTTTCAATATGAGTAGTCTCATGTGAGAATGAAATATATCTGAGTGTAGAGCTTTTAGAAATATTTTTTTTATTTTATATATTTATTTTTAATTATTGTTTCATAAAGGATATAAGGGTTGGGATCAACACTTATATTCTTTTAACAAATATTTTTTTTAAAAAAATTATCTAGTTCCTTTTACCCTTTTGCGTGATAGTTATAACAACATTTATCCCTTTTATCGGTGAGTGATTCTACAGAAACTCATTCAATTTAATAAGATTGTTTGGTAATACGAATTTGAGCTCTATCGTCTTAACTCAAAACCCTCTTACTGAAGATATATATCCACGGAGAAATATTATACGCTTATTTATTGGTAAAGCTCTAAAACATGCTTTATGAAATTATTCACAAATTAAAAATAGAGATGAGTATGATAATAAATAAATTTTTTGCCAGTAATGGCAAGTAATTCTTAGTGCTTCTAAAAGTGTTAACTCAAAAAAAAAAGTTAGAAAAGCAATGAGAGATTTCAAAGTTAGTTAAAATTGCTTGTTAGAAAACCCTTTTATTTAACTTTCCTTGTTGTAAGTTGGTCAAAATGGAATTATTTGATCGACTTTCTGTTCGTTCCTGCTGTATTATTTCTAAAATTGTGTATATTTTTATTCTGATGGCAACAATTTTTTTTATTTTCAGAATGTTAGTCAAGTTATTAATTAAATCATATTAATTACCCTTAATTAAACCAAATTTTGATTCCGTTCCCGTGGCGCCACCTAATAATGAATCCAAGAAACAATTTATCTCGAGATTAAAAAGTGAAATTAATTTACATGAAAAAATTCTTCTATTTGGTATACTGATAAAAGTGTCTAAAATATCTTTATTTAATTAAATAAACTCGAATAAATCGGTAGAAGTGTGTATATTCATTAGTCAATTTGATTCAATACGCTGGTGTCTTTTTACGCGATAAATTTGTGCATTGGTCTGAAATTTGAAAATTTTCAGTTGTGCTCCCAGTATTATTCCCCAATCATTATAAAATATTCTACATAATTAAGACAATTTACAAAAGTTAAATACCTTACTTCTGAATTTTTTGTGAGTGCACGTGTGAATGACCCCTAAGAAGGCTGGGAAGTAGTAAGCTACTTTAATTAATAGTAGTGTTATTGTTAATACTTATTTGACCTATGTAGATAAAAAAAAATTAATTATCCTTAGTTTTTCTTTAGCTGTTAAACGGGATCTGTTATTTTCTTAAGATTATTCATGATGGATATATTTTTTCAATTAAAAATTATGAGTTATTATTACAAAGGAAAATCAAGTTAAAGTAGATAAAATTTTAACTTGGGTGGGGGGAACTATTATTTTAAACCGAAATTATTTCGTATAATTCTAAGCAGCTCTATTGTATTTTTTCTTGTTATGACATTTTGCAATATTTTTCAAAATGCCTATGCATCTGCAAACATATTAGTACCTTCCGTTTTAACCTATTATTTCCATTTAATACCTATTATTTTGAAGCGAAATTATTTCGTATAATTCTAAGCAGCTCTGTTGTATTTTTTCTTGTTATGACATTTTGCAATATTTTTCAAAATGTCTATGCATAATAGACACATTAGTACCTTCCATTTCAAATTTTTTACTAGTTGCATCCAATTCGCTTTCTCTTTATAACTTTACTGAAGAGAGAGAAATGAGACAGAGAAGAAACTGTTGAACCCAGTTCATAACTGGGACTTAATTTTTATTTGTTTCATTTTTTGTATTTTTATATAATTAAAAGTATTTAAAATTTAAATGTTACACATCGATAACGTTTTCTTAGTATTTTTTAAAATTCCAAATAGAAAATGATTTTATACATTAAAAAAAACAGCAAAAAAATGTAATAATAATAATAGGAAGAAAATTATCTCCTCTTACTGTTTTTAGCAACAGTGTTCTTGAATGAAATACAATTATGAAACAACTGAGTATGAGCAATTTGGAAGCCAGAGAAAGAGAAACAAGAAACTTTTTTTTTCTTTTATCTGATATCAGATAAAAGAAAAAAAAGAATCTTAATTAATCTTCATGTGTTTGACATACTAATTTGCTCAGAATAGCTTTTTTAAGTACCAATAAAAGACGCATTATTTGCTTATATGACAAATCTTCTTTTGTCTTAAAGTAAAAAAACGAGATAACAAATAAATGAGCTTTATATATATATATAGCAATAATTTAGATATTGATGAAATCAAATCTGGCAATGTGAATATGAATATTCAATAACGAAAAAAAAAATTATTGATAAGTTCTGAAAGGAAGTATAAACCAAAAACTGATTATTTTAAAATCGTAATCAATGACGATTTTTTTCCTTAATTTAAGAAGCGATCAATTACGGATTCTCTAACCAAATTTGATTAAAAAATTAGGGATGTCAGTTAAATTATGTTTGAAGAAAATATTATAAGATAGTTTGCTTTTTCAATTGCCTTTTTAATAATAAAAAATATTTTTATACAGTTTGAAGTTCCATTATAGTTCAGTTAATAAATTTAATGCAAAGAAGAAAACAGAGAAATATAAGCAAAAAAAATTAAAATTTCTTCATTTTTTTACTAATTAAAGGCTTTTGAATAAAGGGACTTATTTTTCATGACACATTTTTGTTTACTCTTTTGTTTCGGTTCTTGACAATGATTTCGTTGATTTACAAATGGTTTAAAAGTAATGTTTCCACATTCCATTTAGAAGCTTCTGTATTAAAAATTTACTGATGATAACTTTTATTAGATGCTTAAATGAACTAGAAACAAAGTTCTATATATACTGCTTACAATATAAACCATAACAACTCAAAACACAAATATATATATATTGTTGAATATTGATATAAGCAATAAATTTTTAATACTAAATTAATTAAGTATTTTTTCTAACGACTTTTTACTGTATAAAACTGGAGACTTATTGTGCATATAATATTTAATCTTACTAGTTTAAATTGCATTTATTATAGGAAAGACATTACTGTTGTATAAATATGTTTTTATATACTCAAATTAAAAAATATTCTATTTAAACAATAGAGGTTGGTAGTTATATATTCTACAAGAAAGTAGATATTAATTGAAAAAGCTACAGATTGAGATACTGACAATTTGCTTAAAATACAGATATTTGTAATATACTATTTTTTAATATTTAAAAATGAGCAATTATCCAAAAAATAAAATAAAATAAAGAATTCTAGTTTGCTTATCTTTTTCTAGTGAGCTACAGAATTTTTTTAAATTGCAAATTAAGACTTTAAATGAGTTGTGCAAATTTGTTATTGTTGCAAAAAAGTTGTGCAGCTTTTGGCCTCATCTGGCATCTGCTGTAGCGATAATCCTCAATTTATTTTTTACTGATATTAATTCTTTAATATCAGTAAAAAATAAAAAAAATTAAAAGGATTTCATTAGAAATATTTATTAGAATTACATTGGATCAGATTGACTTTTTGTCGTTATTTATTATCTTTCTCTAATTTCACAATCGAACTATGTTTTTTACCTGATATTGAGAAAACAAATGAAAAAGCTTAAGAAGTTCTTATTCCCGAGAAGTTGTATGATCTAACAACTTTTAAGTTGTATAAGATAAATCTTTAAGGAATATAAAGGAGAATAACTGTATGAAATGCTTTATAATAAAGAGTTGAACCAAACTTCAGTGTCGGACAACAAATTTTCAATTAAACATATTGTCAGCTTAATGATTTAAGATGCTAACGTGAAAAATATTTCTTAGGTAGCTGATTAGAGAAGAACAAGAAAATGAAGATAAAGCAGAAAAAGAGAACTGCAAAACACTCTAAGAGGAGTTTCTCAAATGTCAGAAGATGACTTAATAAAAGTTTTAACCCACTTCATGTAGTGTATTTGTATATGGCGTCTTATTTTTGATTTATTACTTAGTAGGTAATAAATTTTTTAATTTATTTTTTTTTAAAAAATATTAATTATTCAAAAACTGACAAAAGATTAACTGATGAATTACCAAACAGAAACAGTCGTTAATTTGAAATTTTCTGTCATGATATGATGCTAAATAGTTCTGCAAATTTGATTTAAATTGCAGAAATCCAAATTTCTGAATAAGACAAAAATTTAGAAACATTTATAAAGAGTTTTATTTTTGTTCCCTTTTTTTGTGCAATTTCCAAACACACTACTGATCGTACTTTGTTTTTTGTAGTTATAATAAAGATATTTTTATATGGTGATCTGTTAGTGCAAATCTGTAAAATTCAGAGTGATATGATTAAGAAATTCAAGACTCAGTTTCGTCTCTAGATACATTGTTTTTTTCTTGGCTTGATAAATACTTAATCGAGGTTGTATGATGAGCTAGAATTATTTGGCGAGTGAGAATTTGTGTCATTAATATATCATGCGAACTATCAATGAAAGGTGACAGTTCAAGCTTAGACCCCGTTCTCGGCAAGTGAAAACAATTCAAAAGTGAAGATCCACCTCCAAAGGTCGTGTAAAAAAATCTCAATATTATTTTTAACTACGAAAAATATTAAATTGAAACCGAATATAAATTACTCAAGAAACGTACAAAAAAACCCCTAATTATTAATTAATGACAAAAACAGAAATTGCATGCTATGGGATTTGACCATAAATACTATAAAATATCACTATCAAGATTAATTATTATTAGTCTTAATTATTACTAATAAAGAAACAGGAAAAAAAAGAAATATTTTGATAGCATTTCTGAGAACTGCAGCTTTTATTACAAGACACAAAATGATGTCTTTGAATTTTAGTTTGAAAATTTTCATCTAATATGATTATATGTTTAAATTTATTTATGCTTAAATATTACTCAGTTTAGAAACACAAGTAAACTGCGCTTGTTGTTACCTTTTTTTTTTTTTTTTCAAAATTGAAAAAGATATATAGAAATACTAAAGCCGAATCAAGAATGAATAAATGATATAAAGTAAAAGGAAAATAAAATATTTTCATCAGCAAAAAAATATTACAAACTTCAATAAATGTTGTATAAAGCACTAGTGCTTGTAAAATTTTGAAATAAATGACATAAAAAGAAAATATGAGTACATTTTTGAATGCATTTTCAATAATTGATTTGTAATAACAAATTTTGTTAGGTTTATATAGTTAAGAAGAATAAATTAAGTAAAATAGCAAAATTTGAATAATTTTGATGAAAATTTAATTCTGGATACGTAAATAAAATGTCAGTACTTTGAAGACATAATTTATATTACAAAAAATTAGGCTAACTTTGATAAATGTCCGGATATTTTATTACTTAATTTTTTTTACTATTACAAATTTAGTATATATATTTTAAATATATTTTTTGAGCAAAAAAAAATTTAATTTTGCTAATATTCCTTTTGAGATAAATTTCAAGTCGATTAGTGTTCGATTTTATTCCGTTTTACTTATAAAGTTTATAAGCTTTCTGTTCGTAAACAGACATAACGTTTCATGCATAATATTTTCGATCAAGTTATCAGTAAAATTTTGTAACAATTATGAGAAGTTTTATAAGGTCAAATTGATCTAATAAGGACTCTTGAACAAACTAAAAAATTGGTTGTTTATTTTCATTCGTTATTCTGTAAAGATTTCTTCAGGATTGTTTACTGTTGAAAAAATTTCCAAGATTTTATAATCGGGTATAATTCGAAAAAGAATAATCAAAGAACAATCAATAGCACACAAAAAAATAATTTTTATGAAACATTTGGCTCTTAGCAAGTTACAAGAAAATAAATAATTCAACTTTAACAGTTATTAATTAGAATATTTTTGCCTTGATATGCTGCTAAATAGTTCTTCAAAATAAATTTAAATTGCAGAAATAGAATCTTGTAAATAAGTAAAAAACTGGATACGTTATAAGTACTTTTGTTTAGTAACCTTTAATTTTTTCCCGTTTTGTTTTAATTCCATTTTACGGAATGTTTCATGAGCAAATTTCGGTAATTTAAAGGATTGAATGCTCGTGGTATTTAAATAATTGAGATTCAGAAAAAAGGAAAGCATGAGTTTAAAAATTCATTTTAAATAAAAAAATTCAATACTTCTTATCAAATTCTTTTTTTTCTCCGAAAGTTTTAATCTAAAATTTTGAAATAATTGAAAACTGAAAGGCAACAAAAATAACATGGGCTGCTTCAAGAGGATGTGAAATTAATTCTTTCATATAATTTTCTTTTATTTTGCGATATTTCGAAATTCAAATCCGATTATGATATGAATTTCAAACGAAAGTTGAAGCTCACTTTTAAGTCTGAATTATATAAGATACTTAAAGCATTATAGGCAAGTTCAAGCGATTCCCTGAATATGACGTAATTCGAAAATTTTCACTTTATATAATAGTCTAAAATTAAACTCTTATAAATTGAATTAATTCAGAAAATTAAGATTGAAACTTAAATATATCTTCAGATACTGAAAAGGTTGATTATTAATATAAGAATTTCACTATTAATTCATTAAAAGGATCTAATCGTAAATTTTACCACACCAAAAATGGTTTGTTTTGTATTTTGTTTTTTATAACTTGGGAAGAGGTTAAATTAGCATTTACAGAGACTAATAATTTTCAGTAGCGGAATTGAAATGATAAAATTTTTATGAAATTTACAAATATTTCAAAACTTTTTAAAACTATAATTATATCTGAATTAAAATGCCTTCCAAAGGAAATTTATTTAAATCGGAGCCAGATTTTTCAAAATTAAATATACCGAAACTTAATAAGAACTACAGAAAACATTACAGATACCGGCCTTCCAATTAAATGTTATTTTCTATGATTTAATGAGAGTAATATTTGTTTTATGAATGAAACATTAACCACACAAATTTCAAGTAAAAAACATAAAATTTTAGTTTTATTAATTCGATAAAAAGCTTAGATTAATTATCAGCAAATACAATTAAAATGCAGTTTTTAGCTCATTGATCATTGCGTTTTTCGCACAGTTTTATTTGCGTTATATTAACTGAGTTACAGATTTAATAATAATACGTATTCAAATTAAAACATACTATAGAAAATAATTATTGATCTTCAAATAAAATATTTTTTCTTATTTATAGCAAGAAATATTGGATTGATCCTTACAATATAAACAAAATAATTTCCAAGTAATAATTCATAAAAATTTTATTTTTTTTCTTTTCGATAAAGAAAAAAACAAGAACTCAGCGACATAATTTTAAATTTTTTTTATTTTATTAGACTCTGTATTTTTTACTCATTTTCGTAATTTTGTTGCTTTAAAATATCTTAGTTATATGTTCCCTTTTTCAGTTCTGAATTATCGACAAAATAGCTGTTTTCATTTACTCATTATAATATCGCACTTCGCACAAATTGTTACACTTCACACTCCCTTGAAAATTTAAACCCTTCCTTGAAATAATAATTCTGCTCTTACAATTAAAGGACATATTAGCCTTTTTCAAAACATCATTTTATCACTCTAAATACAAAGGTCTTTTCTTCTCATTTTTTAAATTTTAGATTCAGAAATCGAGAGCAATATGATTTTGTTTCACTTTCATAATATATTTCCTTTTTTTCCATTTTTGGTCTCTTTTGGACTCTTATTGAAAGTATAATAAACAATAACCGTTTTCAAATTCCATAACTTCACTTTTAGAGAGCTCAGTTTTATCAATTTTCGAAAACTCTTCTTATGTATATTTAAATCTTCAAAGAACGCAATGGATCTTGACTTTTCGATGTTTTAAGGGGTAAAAAATGATGCTAACAGGATAGTAAAAGAATAAGAATTTTGTAATGCAATATTTTTTCAAGCACTAGAATAATATCTGCAACATGAAATTTTATGCATTTTTCTGAAATTTTAAAACGCAATTCTTTTTAATGAAAACTCACTAAACGTTTTTGAAGAAGTGGAATGTCCAGCGGCTTGATTGCTTTTGATCTTGAAAGCAATAACTTTCTTGCGAAAAAAATTGTACAACACATAACATTGGTACCACAAAAAAGGTAGAAAAGGAAATTTTACTAATTTGAGAGTATACATTTAAATGGCAAAATTATGAAACCATAATTACAAAATAAATAACAATGCATGAGAATTTTCTTATCAAATAGTTACAAATAGTCAAGGTAGTTAAGTTTCAGCATTTTAATCCAAATTCAGTATACTAGAGAGTAACTTGAAATAACTTTATTATTGTAAAAAGATTATAACACAAACAGTTATCAAATTAATGTAAGTTGGTTAAAAAACATTCTTAACACAAAAGGCTGGTACTTTTGTGTAGCTCTGCTGGATAGTATCTTGAATTAGAAAATGAAATATTTTGAAATATAATTTACAATACGAAAATATCAGTTTGAAGTATGTTCAAAATTAAATATTATGTAAAATTATTCAGATTTGGAAATTTTATATGTTGACAGTATTTTAATTCTTTAGCAAATCAACAATAATAAGAAAAACATACTAGATCGATTTTCTCACTCTTTCATACTTCCCGAATTCATACCAGCTTATTTTTTCCTGACATAAAAAATTGTTTAAGAAATCTTCTTTGTCTTGAAAATTGAATATTGTGAATACATCAGAATCGGAGTTTTAGCAATCTTTCATTTATTAAATCCCCTCCACCACTATACACACAGTTAGAAGAAAAAGTTTTTGATCACTGATATTAATTTTTAAAAAATTTTAAGAGATAAAAATTATCATTCTCCCATTTTTTTTCAAAACCGTTTCGGTCTCAAATTGTGTCCACTAAAAAACAATTCTATATAGAGACAAAATAATTTTTAGGGCGTAATAGAGAATCATTGGGGACAAAAATAAAACAAGACTATTTCTGAGGTTGAGAAAAATCAAATCAATGCTAACTACCTACATTCACATTTTTAGATGTATTAAAAAATCCAGTAATCCCCTTCATATTATCAAACTTTCTGACTTCAGAGCAAAATCAGAGGATTGAAGCTTGATTTGCGATGTAAAAGATGGACTAAGAAATCTTTTTCACTACAAATGTAGCTTTCTTATATAGTTATAAGATATGAAAGTACTGAAGCTCGAATATCATGTCCAAAGAGATAAATCTCCTTTACTAAAATTTACTCTTAAAATAATCATCAAATAGTAATATGATTTTAATTAATTTTTTGAAACAACTCATCAAACTATGCAATGGAAGAACATAAAGTGTCATTATATCAAATTAAAGCAAACCAAGTAGCAATTTTATTCTTCTTGAAAGCTTGCAATGATTTTATACAAATAAAAATTTGAATTCTTAAATAAAAATGGTAAATTAAAAAAATCTTGATATTTTCATTGGATAATTTTTATGTACTTAGAAGTTTGTAAAATATAAACTAACTGGTTATATGTTACTATAATATCGGAACCACTTTTTATCAATGGATTTATAGACCAACGCTGATCGGATTTTGTTCAAACATATTTGAAAATGTTACAACAAAAATTGAAGATTAAGCTTTAGACTGCCTTTTACCTTAATGCGATTAAGCAAATAATATATATTAAAACGTCCTACTTCTGATAATATGTATACATTTTCTTCCAAACTATAAAAATTGGGGGGGGGGGATTTAAATAGTATAAATTAGGAAATATTGGCAGTAATTGACGTTTTCATCTTAAAACTGCATACGATTTTGGTTTAAAAAATGAATTAAAATTTGAATTCTAAAAGCACTTGCACAACGTAATTAACTTTTTCTTCTTAAAATCGCATGCATTTTTTATATAAAAAACTGCGCTCACATGTACATGCATAAGAAATTTTATTAAAAGCAAGCCTGTTTTGTCATGAGTTAGTAAAAGCTAGAAATATTTTTAACCAGTGGTATTATGTATGTAAAAATTGGAGCAATTGAGAAATTATAAAATTAAATGCTGATTAAAAGATTTAGATAACTTAATTTTATTATATATGGAAAAATGTTCGTAAAAACGGATACAATAGATAAACGGTACTACATGTCCTATGAAAGATCTCTGCTTTAACATAAATTACGTCGATAATTATCCGATAATCTTATGATTAATTTATTCACATATGGCGTTCATTTTGCTATTTCCAAAAGTAAACAAAACCATGTCAACTACATAGTTAAATAACACTTTGCCTTTTTGTCTATAACTATTTTTTGACGGGGTGGGGGGATCCCATTCACCATATTATTTGAATGAATAGATAAACAAAAGAATAGGTTGTTCGTTTATTTTCAGTTCATTTGAAGTAATAAAATTTTTCACTGATATTTTACTTATATGTACTAGCATAACGTTTTTAACTATCAGGGACAACTTTATAATTTTTAAAAGTCATCAGATAAAAAAAGTAGTTCAAAGAGGATACCACAGATTTTCCAAATTTTTATCTCAAAACGTATAGAATGATCTTAAAGTTTTGAACTTTGAGTTCTTCATACCTACATGGCAAAACAAGATCTCTCGTCTGATAATATAAATATAGTTTGTGCAATTGTTTGGTTGTAAAGTTTATGAAACAAGAATACTGTGCAGAAAAAAATAATGATAAAAGTTAAGATTTTTGTATATTATTGGCAAGTTTTGATAATTTTGGCACCGTTTTTTTAAAATCGTTAATTTTCATGATATAATGATGATTTCTGAGCTTAACATATGCATTCAAGAATTTTTCCGTCAAGAATGTTTTTTAGAAGCAGCATAAAGTGAAAAAAAGTAGCAGATTTATGTACAATATTGGAAATTATGATTTAAGATTTTTTTAACACAGGTAAGATATTTTATATATTTAAATAAAATATCTTCTATTATTTAGAACAAAATCCCTTTACAGCATCAAAAAAAGTTAATTAATTAGCTTTTGATATTTTTTAATATTTTATGGGGAAAATCGAAGAAGCTATTATTTTTAAAATCTTTATATGCATTTTTCTATACTTAATAATTTATGTTCAGTTTACATACAGCATGCTGCTTTTGTAGTCCAGTTTGTGCTGATGCCTAACAAACTATACTACAAAAAAGTATTTTTTGTTATATAGAATTATTTTACACGAGAGAAAGATAGAGTGCTTAAGGAACCTAAGATTCGGAAACTAAATGACGTTTTATTAATGCTTTTACTTTTTGATATTTATTCCATATAAATTTCAAAGCTTTAAAACTTTACTCATATGACAAAAAGTATATCTGATTCAAATTTTTTTTAAAAAAGTAAATAAAAGACACGTCTCAAACAATTAAAATTTCTTTGAAAAGTATCTCCGTACAACAGGAAGACATGACCATTCTTTTTTTAATGCTATATTCTTTAAAATATAATTATTTTAACAAATATAATGTGAAGGCTTAAAAAGAATGATATTAGAACGGAACGAGAATTTCTGTTAAATCATTGAAAAGTTTTTAATGAAGTGTGCATAAAATGATATTCAGGTTAAAAAAAAAACTGAAAATAAAATAGTCCTTAAATAAATTCGGCAAAAAAAAATGATAGCATAAGTTACGTATTTATCGATATAGATATACTAGTTTTTTAGTATTACAAATGACCTAAATTTATAAAGGACTAAGTTTCTTTGTTGGGTTTTATTGCTCATGTAAAAAAAAAACCAGTTTAATAATAATAATAAAAATCTTGGAGTTCCCGTAGAAACATGAAAAATTTCACTGATAAAGTAATTCCTTTCATAAAATTGATCGGTTTTTTCGTAATTTGTCTCTTATATACGGCATAATTGACTACATTATGTTATAAAGGCATTCTTGTATTAAATACTTAAGATTGGCAAATATATTATTTACTTAAAAAATATTGTATTATTTAAAATTCTAAAAGATCATTTATATTATATTCTAAAATGTGCTTTTAGTTAGTATATTAAGGCTTTAATATCTGTGGTGATCCAAATTTCTTTGTCAAAATCTTTAAACTGTATAATTTATTCAGCAGATGAAAATATTTATTGATGTTGAAAATTCTCAATTTTTATGCAATATGCATCTATTACGCAGATTTCATCACAGTTTCATAACATTAAAAAAATAGGGCTGTTTTTTGCTTATTTTTTCTTTGAAAAACATTCATCAGCTGAATAACAAATGCAAGACAGTTCTGTGTAGATTTCTGTATATATATATATATATATATATATATAAAGGCTTGAAAAGGACATGATGACTTTTAGATACCGGTCTTAATATAATTCAGTCCAAATTTGTTTGATAATTTGTTCTAGGAAATATATAAGTAATCATGTAATGAGTTCTGACTAATGGATTTAATTGATTTAGGAATTAACGATTATTAAATTAAAGGATTATACCCTACTTATTTTAGAAAATTCTTGATAGAGATTTTTTTTTGTTTATAAAATTGGATTTTCTGAATCTTTAGCTGAAATAGGGAATAAGGACTCGAAATCCAAATCTTGTCATTCCAAATCTCTTTCAACAACTTTCTGGTCTCAACAATTAGTGCATATGTGGTGGGAAAGCAATCAAGAGCAATTCGATATAATATTTTAAGTAAAATTATCATGGTGGTATTTTTTATTCTTTTATCAAGCATTTACATATGATTTTCTACTTTGAAAAAGTTAAAAGAGCAGTGTTTTGTTATTTATATGATGACTCACAATAACGTGAATCTTTATTGTTTATCTCAAACGATATTTCAAATGAAATTGTAAATCATTAATGTAACAGCTTTTATGTATGATTTTAAGCAGGTGTAAAAACAGATTCATTTGTTAACTAAAATCTATAAAATTTTATGCGTAGGTAGTTATTCAAACAATTTCCTTAGCTTTTTATAGTCAGAATTTTTCTGAGATTTCATGATGTGCTGCCCGCAATTGAATCGAATTTTTTTTAAACCCCGTCTCTTTCAGTAAAACTTAGTAAACATAACAACAACTTTAGGATTATTTGCTCTTGGCATGCAAAATATTTTTAACGACAGTTGAACCATAAAATTGCATTGGAGAAAAAGAATAATATCTCCATTTGAAGTAAACTATATATGCTCAAATAAAAATTTGATCATTCAATTATATTTGACTTACATTTTTTATGTAGCCAAAATTCTTATTTACTTGAGTATAAAAAATATCAATTAACTAATTAATAACAAAATCTATAGCAATTTTGAAATTTCAAACCAGAATATTATCTAATACGTTCTTGAGCACTATTTTTTTTCACTATTTGAAAAACATAATGCAACTTACAGTTGACAAAGGTGCCTTAGGTTATAGGAATTTGTATATTTATCTTCTTAACTATTTTTAAAGAATCCTTGTATTTCTTCCAAACAAGACTTTAATATAAGTAAATTAAATGTATTCTAACACTATTTCTAGGAAATAATCATAAAAAATAATTTTACAATATTTTAGTATGATAAACTCATCATCAGCTTTTCCAGCCCTTAAAATTTTATTTATATTTACTATTTTTTTAATCTGTGAAAATTGAAACAGGGACAGGAGTTATATAAATTTAACAAAAAGTGGTTTATCTTTATTAATTTGGGTTTCTTATATTTGAACTATTTATTTTCAATTTTTTGTTTTTATTTTAGATAAGAAAATAATTTATCTTTTTTGAATTATGAAACTTCATCACTGAATTTATGGAATTATGAAATACTAAATCATTAATAAATGAAGTAAATACGATGAATAAAGAAAAATTGTACTTCACAGATTTTTATAAGCTCTACATTGTAGCATTAAATAAAAACTGAAACAAAAAAAATTACAAAATTTTTTATGAGAACATTCTCTGCTTTGCACATCATTGAATGGATATTCGGCATTCTTTATTTACCTGAGTAATATCTTTTAAGTGAGAAAGAGGAAAAAGGATCTAATAAATAACTGTTAGAATATCAACTTGATATTCATCCACAAGATACAGGCATCCTTACAGGCCCAGAGAAATTGTAACTCCGAAAAACTACCCAATTTTCAATCCATCAGTATTATTTTTACTTTAATAAGATTCTAAAATGTCATTTTAAGCTATAATGTATGGTTCGTATTTTTCTAATTTTTTGTCTTAATATTTTCTTACATAAGAAGCATTAACAATAGAACTGTCAGTAATTTTATATTTTTTCTCGATTTCACCAGTATAAACAAGTTGGAAATAGATCGGTGTCAGCTGGAATGACGTGTTAGGTGATTGATTCCTTCTGACATTCTGAAGTTAACTCAAATGCTGAACTTGAAATATAATGTATCGTATCGAGAAAGACAAATATGAATGCTCATGCCTTTTTTTCTTAAACCTTTTTAGAATGTTAGCTTTTTCGCAAGCAATACAAGCATACACGAATAGCTAGAAAGTCACGAGGCTTAGTTATCCCAACATTCAAACTAATTTTTTTTATAAATAATTTTTTGCTTGACTGAATATAAACATGCAGTCGAATACATTAGTTTTACTTGATCAATGTCCTTCGCATAGTAATTTTTCTTTATAAAGATTCGGAATTGTTTTATTCTACAGGGTGTCCGAGAAGTCTTGGACACATTTAAAAAATTCGGTAAAAAAATTAAAGAGGGTAGAAAGTAAAATTAAATTACATTTATTACCTCATATAGTAAAGTTTTTTTTTTAATTCAAAACTGGCCGGTAGATTGCGGTACTGAAACGTTAGAAGGAGTTATTTAGAAAATGGCTTCTCCAAGTGAGCGCGCGTTTTGTGTTATGTGGTTTTTCGAATCGAAATCTGTGATTCAAGTTCAACGTAATTTCCGTGCGAAATATGGGAAAAGATCCTCCGACTCGTAACAGAATTACTGCATGGAAAAATAAGTTTTTGGAAACTGGGAGTGTCCTGGGTCGACACAGAAGTGTCGTCGATAGAATTTATCAGTCATTTGCTCGTAGCCCCCGAAAATCAGGGGCCCACATCGAGGTGTATTGATACGTTAAAAAAACTTCACTATTTGAGGTAATAAATGTAATTTAATTTTACTTTCTATCTCGTTTATTTTTTTTACCGAATTTTTGAGATGTGTCAAAGACTTCTCGGACACCCTGTATATTTATCATGATGTTTACTTAAATTTTTCAAATAAGTAAGCCAGATTATTTTCAGTAGCTGCTACTAATAAAGAATAAAAACATTTACTTATAAACCAGATATAGTGGAATGGAAGTTTATTCTTACCATAAAAATGTAAAAATTCGTAAATCAATTGAAAAAAAAGGAAAATACCAATGCAAGTTTCTCCGTTTATCTTATCATATTCATACACAGTGATTCCTTCTCTATATTCCTTTTCTCTATTAGTCACATTTAAATGAACTTATTAACAAAAACTGAAGCACGTAAAAATTGCCTTTAGAACTTATGTCAAATTATCAGATTTTTTTTAAAATTCAGTTTATATATTCTACACCACTTTGAATTCTATAAGTAACAGTATTCAAATTCGGGATAATATTTTGAAATATTTGGGAGGAAAATAAAGATTGTGGTGCGTCTGTATGTGTTTTTTGATAATAAGTATTTTGAAAAATATATCAAAACTTCTTCAGTAGAAATTAAAAATCTGAAATGTACAAAATCTGACTAATGTTTAGTTCTTTTTTCTTTTCTTTAATAAGGTTTTTCACATTTTAATTTAAAACACATTATCTGATCTAATGCAAAACAGTAGTGTTAGGTTACTTTACTGCCTGTTCTAAAGCGCACAAATCAAGGTATTTTTTAATTCATTTGGTATTATCATTTTATTTTTATTTTTTTTAAGAATATTCTATATTTTTGAAACTACCCTTTGTTTCAGTTCGAAAAATTTTGCATTGCCTAAGAACGATAACAAAATATCGTTCCCCTTTACGAGGATTATTTTAATGTTGAGAATTTTTAGGAAGCATTTCAACGGCGAGGCATTTTTAGAAATTATAATTTCTATTCAATTTTATTAAAATTTAAAGATTTTAAATGCTTCATACCTCTTCATACGAATTTTAGTTTCACTTTTAAAGTTCATTTTTCCCTTTTAAAGTTTACGTTTAGTTCATCTTTTGTGCCTTAGAGATGTAATTCCATGCACAAAAAAAAGAGAATTCATTCCCTTTTTTACACATGGAATGATGGTTTTGTTCCTATTTTATGCAAAATATATTCACTATAATACATAACCTTAAAAATATGCTTCTATGTTTTGTTTCTGTATTTGATAAAATCTTTTATTTATTAATAAAATTTTGAAAATTAATCTAAATAAATCCATATAATTATAATAACTACTGACCATTCATTCATGAATTATAACATTATTTTTATAGAGTTTTACTATAGGGTTAATTTGTGTATAAATATATAAAAATACTAGAGGAAAATTTAAAAACAGTCTGTTATTATTTGGTAAAAATTAGGAAGCTTATGATAGATAAATTCTCGGGAAATCTCTATTCAGATTGCTAATAAAATATATACGTAATTTATAGTGTTAAAATATTTTCGAGTAAGAATGTGAAACGGTCATTGTTTCTGAACTAATATTTTGACGCCTTTTAGATCAATGTTATTTTATTCCTCATCGAAAAATTATTTTTTAATATTATAGAAGCAATTTGACTATTTTCTTTGAATATTTGACCAACAAGAGTATTAAACAATAAAAACTCCTCCATTTATTTTTTATTTTTTCGGAATATTACAATTTTTATAAAAGAAAGAAAATATTCTTCTTTGAAAGTTAATTGTAAGTTATAACCAGAATACCTCTTAATTTTGTCCCAGCTTCTGCATAAGAATACCAAATAATAAATTTGAAAGAAAGAAATTATTGGAATTTTTGAAAATTTAAAAATGTTCAACTAGGAATACAAAACCAGCATTTTTTAAATAATAAACCAGCGAAGTCTTTTTATTTTTTTGGTTTAAAATATTTAAATTTAATGTCTTTATAAGATGGTGAATGGATATATTTGTCTTATGTTGCAAAACGGCGAAATAATATTTTTTTAAGTGAAAGAAATTAAAGACGTATGCAAACTTCAGACATTCAAAAAGTATTAATTTTTTCTTTACTTTTATGTATGTAAACCACATTTTTATATGAAGGAAGCAAAATGCTATTAAAACTGGGAAAGGAAATATAGGAAACCTGGACAAGTTGACGAGCCAAGCAAGATAAAAAAGATTTCGATTATTTTCATGTTACTCAAACTACACCACTTTACCTAGCACTCCACAACACTATATATTACTTTTATATAAGTAGATACTAAAAATTAGCAAAGTGAAACCACTGTCACCATTTACTTGTTTATTATATGCTGTTCATGCATTATGACAGACATGTTGTATTTTTTAAGGTTTGCAGATTAAGATATCGCCTCGGCACAGAATATATTTCATTATCATTTGCTATATATGACTATTTTAGACAAGACATTTTTTATAATCTCGATTTATTTGTATTAGTCCTAATACTACCTGAAAGATCAGAATGTTGTTCTTTTCCAATAGTGGCAAAATGATCTGGGTAGGAGTACAATCTCGTCATATTGGCTCAAAAGCTCCTTATTGTCTTCTATATGGCTTTTATATGTATTCATTGCTTATTTTATACAAATTTCTTAATTTACATGATCCTCGAACTGTTTAAAACTATATAGTAAATCCCATAGAAACACAGACAATATTTCAGAACCTTTAAAAAAATATGGAAATATGATGTTTCAAAGTAAAGACAAGGGGAAGCAAGAATTTTTAAAGCAATAAGAGTAAAAGATTTAGGATATATAAAAAAAGAAATTATTACTAAGAAACAGAGATTTCTTTCTTGACACTTCTAATATAATTTTAAACTGCCTAAGAAAGAAAGTATAGTTTAGTTTCTAGATAATGCGAGATATATTTCAAATCTCCATCACGAAATTAGGATAAAATGTTGCAAAATCTACTCATAATGGCGCAGGGGATGCTCAAAATTAAGGAAATTCATGTTAAACTTATATTGGTAATTTTATTTAAAAAAACTCTTTTTTGGGCTACATTAATTTGTTATGAATCAGAGTTTTAAAACACAGCGTTTTCAATGTATACTAAACAAAATTCAATTATTCAGTGAACTATTTTATTTTTCTAAAAATAAAAATATATACAGTTTTTATCAGGACTGTCATGTTGTCCTAAGGACAAAATCACACTTTCGCATATTTTTTTTAAAAAAAAAGCGAAATACCATTGATTACATTAAAAAAATATCCGAAAAAGTATAGTACAAGAAAAGACCATTCAAAAAATATATATGAACTAAAGCAATTTACTATAAAAACTGAATTAATTAAAAGTGGTCAACTGTTAATATTGTCACTTTACCTGTCTCCCATACTCAGTACTCTCTTCGAATGCAAAAACTTCTGCATGGCAAATTCGGTATTTTCTGCACAAAACATTTTCAAAAATGTTTCTGAAGGTAAATATTATAAAGCATTTTATTTTTAAAAAAATAATTAATTAACTTTAGTTTTTTTTTACTAAAATAAACTACTAATTTATCCCGAAATGATTTATAGGTGATAAAATCATTACTCATGGCAGTATTTAATAGAGATCTGGAAAAAAGCAATTTTCAACACTTTTTGAAATTAGCTTAATTGATACAGAAAATTTTTAATGAAGCAAAAGTTTTTATTATTTATAGTTATAAGAGATTTTTTTCTTTATCACTTTTAAAACTTTATTCACGAATTTTCATCTTTTTCTGGCGTTTTTATCAATGAACTAGTGTCTTTGATTTGTAATATAGCATTATGTGCAGAAAAATATTCAAATCATCGTTTGGAGTTCCTCACTTTTCTCACGAATGAAATCTCTTTACTTAATTATTTTAAATTTGTTCATATTACTGCAATCCTGACTTAAGAAATTATAAAATAAATTCTAATCCAGTAGATATATATCCTGCTCTACAATTTTCTTTATCAAACCTGTTAAAATGGTAAAAAAGTAGATATCAATAAGAAATACTAGAATAATAATTTTCAATTGTTTCATTGTATTATCGACCCTCTTCAAAGTTATTGGGGAGCCATTTTTTAAAAAATTTTATGACATTCTATGTTATTTCGTCACACTGCGTAATTTTGTTCCAATAAAAGTGCTTCAACTTTTTTTGGATTTAATCCAGACAGTAATAATTAATCGGATTGGTCCGATCCAAATATATTGAGAATGAGAAAAGGCACCATGAAAAACAAGAAGATATAGTCAATGCATCTCCAATTTGGTAATTATCATTCCTACGTGAAGGACTTCACATAGGAATATTCACTGTCGTCCAGTGAGATCCTCACAGAGAGCATCGATGGGAGAAAAGTTTTAGCTAAAATTCTTCACTATATTAAGATAAAAAATTTTAGTCAGCAGCCAATAAATGTGGGATAAAATCGCTTTGAAAAAACTAAAAATATTAGTTTCAAACTTGCTATATTCCTTTAAAATATTTATATAAAAGTTATAGAATACACAGAAATTGAAATTTAATATTATATACTTTCTGCATGTTGTATCATCCATAAGGGCGGTTTTTTTCTTGATTTTGAATAGCTATATATTTAATATCAAATGAAAAACTTATTTGATAATTTTTTTTCAATTCTCTCAACATTAATATATTCTATGTCACTGGGTAATTGTTTGATTGATTGGTTTCATGGGTACAAAAGATTCTATAGCCATGTTGTGCAGTAAAATATCATTTAAACGCGCTTTTAGGTAATTTGCCGAGAATTAACCCTTTTATACGATTACTCACTCCACATTGGATTCATTTTCATGATTCGGTTACCGTGAAATGGTCTGAACCCTCAGGCCCAACCTAAATTCAAATGTTCGAACCAATTTATGAATTTCCCCTAATTTTATACCATTCATTATTCCCCTTTATTCCATATTAAGCATATAAAACTAGACGCCGAATTTTGAGAAACATAAAAAACAAACTTGACTATAGCTAAAAAGCTGGAAGTAGTAATAAGTAATAATAAATGGGGCATTTCTTGTTAGTTCATCTTAAAGCAATAGTATCTGAATAATATTAATTTAATTTTTTGTGAAGTTTTTTGCAAGAAGTCGGGTCATTTGTAGATAGTAAAATTTACGAATTCCGTTCAATACTGGACGTCATGATAAATTAAAACAAATAAAGAATTTCAAAAAAATTAAAAAGGTCTTTATTTCTACTATTTATATTTTTGTCCGAAGAAAATAAATTATTCTACATGAAAAAAAATGTTAGAAATAGGAGAAAAACACTTCAAAAGTTACATTTTAAATCAGATTTGTTTTAAGAAAACTAAATTACTAAAACTTCTCGCAGCTGCTTAAATTTAAAAAAAAATTCCGACTTCAAATTAAATCTAAAACATTAAAATAATTTAATAATTAAAGTTTAAAGTAATTTACGATTCAAAGTAATTTTTAAAAATTCAAATAGATAAGATTTAATTATGCATTAATGTATAGCGACTAGTTAATAGTATCTAATACTAAGATAGATTAAATTTTAAAATTTTATCAAATAGATAAATTACTTGTATAACTTTAAATGAAAAATATGGCTTAGAAAATCTGAGGAAAAGAATATTAATCATATTAGTTTTTAGATTTTCATTTTGCATTACACTTATGCACAAATACATCAGTGTAATTTAAAACACTATTGTTTAAATGTTATATTTACATAAGTAAGGCTCTCAACTCAAATTAAGATTTTCAAACAAAAATCAAAGCGAGTCTAATACTTAATCTTCTTTTTTAATTTTTATTGTACGGATTTCAAACAGACATTTATTTTCTGAGACAGCTTGTTCTGTCAACTGAAACGGGAACAAAACTGGGCAAAACTCAGCTACCAAACTTGTGGTGAAAACTTCCCTTCCTTGAAATATTTAAAGCCAATGGAAGGGAAGATAAATTAATTAAGGACTTAAGATAAGTTATCGTTCTTTCCGCTGTCTGAAACTCTTCGTGGTAAACAGAGTTGACTGGACACTTCAGATCTCTTCATTTCTGGATGTGACAGCGCGTTGCCCGCAGAACCCACTTCCGAAGAAGAGGGAGAAAAGAAGACTTGTACTTGGGGTGATGTTGCTGGCAACATTGCACCTCCGTTGCGTTTTTATTTGTCTAGTAATTTGGAGCCTTTCTTCTTCCCCTTTTTTTCAAATTATTTGCAGAATTGAAAAAATAAGAAGTTTTTCAGAATTAAATTAAATTAAATCGTAAAGTGGTTTAAAGATTTCTTGATATTCCAGCCGATAATAACCGAATAATTCGTCTGTACTTTTCTTTTGGAAAAGTTCAAGAGATCCACCGCAGATTTGAGAAGTGAATTTTGCTTCTGATCATAAGCATCATAGTGATAGATATGAATGAGAAAGCTAAAGCGATAGTATATCTTTTCTTTTCTTTTTTTTCTTTTTCTAAAAATGAATCGTTTTTCGGGAAATTTTTTAAAGCTTTTAAATGTCTCAATTTAGCTTTGTGATTAAAAAGTATTAGCATTTCATTTGGTCACTTTCTATAAGAAATTTTAATTATGAATCATTTACGAAAATATTTTGTGAATTATTTTCAGATTAAAATTCAAACAATTAGTTAATAAATAATCGTTTTTCGGGGAATTTTTTAAAGCTTTTAAATGTTTCAATTTAGCTTTGTGATTAAAAAGTATTAACATTTCATTTTGTCACTTTCTATAAAAAATTTAAATATTCATTTTTTAAGAAAATATTTTGCGAATTATTTTCAGATTAAAATTCAAACAATTAGTTAATAAGTAAACTATTTATGTTTATTAAATAAACAAATATAAATAAATATTCGTTTATAATAATAATTAGATTCACAATATCTAATAATGCATTATGAAATGCACGAGATGTAAATTTGAAATTATTTTCTTCCAACAAAATAAAGAAAAAAAAGGAAATCATTACTCAAATGAACAAATTATTTAAATAACATAAAAGGAATAAAATATTATAAATAATTCATGGTTGATTTCAGATGAGTTTGTATAAAAATTGCTGTATCAGATAAAATATTTTGTCATATTTTAAAAACTGGATAGAACTTCATAGAATATTTTGTATTTAATTCAGGTACAAAAATCCGTGATTCTTAAGTTCCTTTTGAAGAAGTAAGCATGCATTTTACTGCTCCGTCCCCTTCAACAGTAATTTTTTCTATTGTAAAAATATTTAAAAACTGCGTTTATGGAAGTACGAAACTTTTGCAAATTACTTCCGAAATTAATTTAACTGATTTTCAAATTGCCTTTTTCTAGTTTAAACAGAAAAAAAAAATCACAGCTATGTTATTTGCCATAAATTTAAAAAGCAGATCACCTTTGGAAAAAATTTCATTTCCATAATGATGATATAACTTTATCCTGAATTTAAATATTTAGTAATCAAAATTTTTAGGTTCTTTAAATTTTGTTCCGTGTGAAAGATTTTCAGAAGAGACCTTGAAATTCTTTTTATAGAAAGGGCATTTCCTATGCATAGAAATAAAAGTATTGTTTCAAATTGAAGAAGTTATTTCTTCCATTAGTCTTTCAGGTTTTTGCCCGTATATAATCCAACATTTACTAAAAATAAATAGAGACAAACTCATATTTATGTCATTATTTTGAGTCTTTTCCATATTTTTCCATATATATTTTACCTTAAGAATTTATATGCTTTCAAGGTCAGCAAAATGATTTAAATACCCTTAAAATGTGTCTATTTTCTCTTTTTTTATTCCATTCAATAAAAATTACAACTGATAGCTTTACTATTTATTAAAAGGTAATATTTTTGAATTGTTAGGAAAATTCCCACCCTGAATGTTAGTTTAAAGATAATTTTAGTTTTTTCTTAACACAAGTCAAAAATTTTATTTTCGGTATTTGCTATTAGAAACTGTAATGTGACCAAAGAAATGCTCAATTAAATTAGTATAAATTTGCCTCTTTCAATGTGAGGATTGAAATTAGTAAATGATTTTTAAAGTCATAAGACCACTGAAATTTCATCTCTTTGTTCCTGATTTAATTCATTTCGAATTCTAAATTTCTTAATGCGTGAATGCTTTCTGAGAAATCGTTTATGAAAAATTTCTCAGAGTATTAGTATGCTAATATGTCTGCAGTAGTGATCAAAATTACTTATATTTTTCTGATGGATATATGAAGTGCAATAACTTGCAATATTTCTTATTTTACATCATATGACAAAATTATAAATAAATGAAAGAATAACTTTATGAGAGTTTTAATTAAAAAAAAAACATTATTTTTGAATTGTGTTTAGGCTAAAACTATTGCCAAATAGCCAGAAAAATAAAAATTAACTTATGCATGATTACAGTAATAGTTATCATTCATTTCATTGTGACCAAATATTACTAATGAAGCCAGAATTGCGTCCTCCATTTTTTTCATATTTCAACGATAAGAATTCAGTAATGAAAACGAAAAAAGGGTATTTATAACAGAGTGATGTGCTTGCTCAAAAAATTGTATTTAATTAGTTTAATTAACTTATAATGCATAGCAAAATTAATTGAATGACTGACAAATCACAATCTTATGTAGGATACAACTATTAGATGAGATCAAAAATGTGAAGAAGTAAACAAATATCGATTTAAACAATGGTGGCATTTCTATTTTAAACAGTGTGAAGAGATTTAATCACAATAAAAAATTTCCGGTACGAGAAAAAGAAAGTAATTGATATAATAGAGGTTTGTTTAGCCAAGGTATTGTGCTTAGGTCATGAAAAGCCATTTGATATATCAAAAGAAAGACATGAAACAATGCAACTATAAGATGAATGCAATTGCTGCTAGATGCATATTACAAAACTTTGATTTAAGAAAAATAATTTAACAACATTAACAGAATGTCTATTTTTTCATTTTAAAATAATATAGATAAAAATTAAAACTCAGATAAAACTCATGTTAAGACTGCAGAAAAACAATTGGTGTGATATTAAAATAATCCTTTTTACTAAAGTTTTATTAATTGTAATACGCAAAAAAATTCGCAAGGGGAAGAAATAGAAGAATAGTTTTTTTTTCTGTTTGAATTATATCGGTAAAAAAATATCCAAATTATGAGCTTGAAAGCATAATATTAGTACTCCTGCACCAAACTAATGTAATTAATCGCAATATAAATGAAGATTATAAAGTAAATTGCATATATCAGCCAAAAATGAAACCTTCTGCATGTAATCGCTTTCAAAATAGCAAAGTATTAATACACAAATGTTATTAAGACCCAAATAACGCCGTAAGTGTGTATAAAAATCTTTATGTAATCAAAGTACAATGCTTTAATCTTAAATCATTACTCATTCAAATATCTACTTAATTAACAAACGAAACTACCAAAAAAATCGAAGCAATCAAACAATTGAATGAAATTAAAAATATAATTTGATTCTGACATTATAACAGCTACAGAATTTTAATAAATTTATTTCAGCAAAAGAAAAAATGCTATTGTATTGAGCTTATGTTTGAATTTATAGAACTAAATTCTAAACCAAAGTGATTCTGAGACAATTTTGCCAATCTCGTTTGTTTTTCCTTCATTTCTCTCGTCTTTATATTTTTTTATTTAATAAATTATCCACAGTAAATATTAAATACTTATTGTTATTGGTTATATAATCTTTTTAAGAGATATCTTACTTTCAAGATAATAAGGTATTAAACATCAAACTAAGATTGCAGTTTTACTAACAAATTTCTAAGATTTTATCATTTACAATAAAAAAATATCTAAAGATAATAAGGGCAGTGTTGTTAATATGGTCACTTGGATGATTCAACCGCAGTTTTAATTATTACCATTAAAAAATGGTCTACTGTCTTAGGAAGAAATATATAAAGATATTACAATAGTCACCGAGCTGAATCATCCCAGTAGCTTTCCTGAGATTATAAAATACTATATAGGCTTACATTCCAGCGTGGTCGTTATAGTTTGATTTTATAAGCTACCTTTTTCTTTCGTATGGCTCATTAAACGAAAGAAATATAACCATGTTATTGAATCCGATAGGGATTTTAAAGTTTTTAATAATAGGAAATAAATTTTCACAAAATTCTTATGGTATTACTTCAGCTATACGAGACATCATGTCCCTAACTGTTGAGAAATAAGACCAATAAATGCTTTTGGAATCTACATGCTGTTAATGCTTCAAAATTAAATAGAATTATTATTATTATTATTGTATTTTTTCCGTTGCGTTTTTTGACTAATGTATCAGGCTTTTTGATTGTCTGAATTTTAGGATTTTTAAAAGAAATTTGTTCCATTTACATTTGAATCATTTCAAGCATGAACAAATGTGGTATTTCCATGAAAATGGACTTTTTATCACTGATTTTTCCTCTTCATATAATTAAAACTCATTAATATCGGATTTATTAAGAAAAATAAGAAAATGGCCAAATTATATTTTTTGAACATATAACCAGTAAAAAGAGATTACCTGTGAAATTTTAAGCTTTAAATTAAAAGTGAAAATTGTTAATTTTTTTTAATTAAAAAGATTAGATACCAATAAAAACTCCATGTTTTTATTTTTTCAGCATTACTACAAAAATCCCAATTCTAATTTAAAATAAATGTAGCCATATTAACCCAAGGATGGCCTCAGAGGCTTTATAAATTGTTATACAAGCTTTGCTCAAAGAGAAACTTAATATAAGCCTTTTTCTCCGGGTGATTTCTATAAAAGATTCTAAGAAAATATCCTGTAGTCAGAAAGTTTTTTCAACAACAACAAAAATCTGCTGTAGAGTAGGTTTTATAACCCACTCGAACGTATTATTGTAAACCGAATCGTTATGTAACCAGCCTCATTCTGACAAGCGTAATTAAGTTTTTCTTTCTAAAAAGAATTTATTTTTATTATAGTTATGTGGTAAGATTCTCTAAGAAATTGCAACACTAAACTGCGTTTCATAAAACTTGCATTCAAGGTTAAAAGAAAACGCACTAATAATAATTATTTTTTTAAAAAAAATTAAAACATCGAAAAAACGATTAACATATTCTTGATTACACAAGGTGGCATAAAATAAAATCTACAGTAGAAAAACAGGATTTTTCAACCATTTTAGTCTGAAAAGATAGCTCACCTCTATTTTCAGTTTTAGAATGAGTAATGTATTTTAGTTAAATTTCTATTTTTACAATGGCAAACACCCAACTATTATGAGGGCTTTTTATAATGTATTAATATTTTTAGTTGATTTTTGCGCCTTCAGATAAAATTAAAGCTCAGTTTTTTTTATTTTTGAAAGAAGCTAATAGATTCCGAATTCGTATGTAATTATAAATTAGTAAAGATAATCGAATTCGCTAGTTTTCTTAAAAATTTACTTTAAACTTTCACCAAAAATTCCGGATTAGAAAATTTTAAAAATCAATTTTATTGAAAAAAATTGAATGATCTATTTTTATTTCCTTGAAATATTTTCTTTAAATTACCTTGAAAAGAATAGTTATAAAATGATAAGATACAGTGATCTAAAAAGATTTTTAAATTATGACTTAAATCAAACAATAAAAAGAGAAGTAAGGAAAATATATAATCTAATGAAATAAATTATACAGATATTATTTAAAAAGCCGGGAAAAAGTTATTAAGAAAATAGATTGTTAAAGGCAATGCTACAAAAATAAAAAGGCATTCACCAGTTTCATTGTTAAAAAGTATTATCATCAAACTCATTAAGAAATTGCTTAGGAGAAAATAAAATGTATAAATGTATAAACAAATAAAAAGGTATAAACTTGCCTTAAATTATTTTCTTAATTAAATGAATGGAAAATCACAAATTAAAAAAAGAAATATAAATCCGGAAGCTAATTTTTCTATAGAAAACTATTCATTTTAATTTATTGTTAAAATATTATAAATAAATCTGAATGGATTTCAAAAAATAATAATGCGCTTCGGTCAACATTTTATGAGCTTAATCATGCAATAAGGATAAATGAAAAGAATTTTTGGAGAATTTATTCTTTTACCAAATAATGTAGTTTCTGGTTTCTACTTTTGATACGTAATGGCATACCTCATGGTGGCAATATTCAGGTTGCTTACTTGACTAAATTTTAGGAAAAAAAAAGGGATTTAAGAAAAGAAAATTTGCTAAATTTTGATTCAAAAATCCTATCATGTTGTGAAATTCAACAAAGAACTTTATGGTGACCAAAGTTCTCTGTTGTTCTCTTTGGATGTGTAACTAATGATTAAAAGATGAAAGACATTGACGACAATGCTTCTTATAAAACGACGAAAATTTTTCTTATAAAATGACAGCTGTTAGTCCATAGTCACAAAAGGTTTTTCTTTTCAGTTTATTGTATCTTTTTAACTTTTTGGAAATTTATGTACAAGTAAAAATTAGTTTTTTTAATGTTTTTTCTTTGAGTACTACTTGGAAACATTCAAATATTAATCAATTAAACCAATGGAACTGAAGAATTAAAGTCAATTTAATTCGAATTTTCATGAAAAATTTCCTGGGTTTTATGAAATAGCTTTGAGATCTAAAAAGACGAAATAAATTTTAAGAAGTGAATTTTATTTGATGAAAAGACCGGAAAAAGAAAGTGTGGAAACGAAAATGAAACCAAATTTATTTATTTCCATATGATATTATGGAATAATTCTAAAGAATTAAATATAACATCGCGTATTAAAAATAAAGTATTTTTAAGGCGTAACAAAGGATTGAAAAAAAAAAAACTTGAAGAAAAGTTTTCTTTGTGAAATGCGAATAAAACATACAGCCTCAACTATTTTCACTCCTGAAAAATTCATTCTCAAGATAAAACTAATTTCTTGTGAAAAAAGTGCAATGAAAATATTATATATTCTCATAAATGATCAACAATACCTTTATTAAAATCCACATAATTTAATACCACTTTCTTGAAGAAACTCCTAGAGAATGGAAGTTTTTTTAATCGTTTTGTTAAACTTTTAATAGTAGGTTTAAAACTGGACGGACAGGAAAAAACGAAATAAAACTTCAAATGCAAATAGTGAATTTAATTTTTTCTCATAAAAGAATCATTAAATAAGGCGTTTATTTGCAAAGTGCCATAACAATAATTAAATACCAATTTAGCCTTTGTAATGGATATAATTATAAATAAAAATAACTTTACAATCATTTTACATAAAGTTCGATTCATAAATCTTATTTTGACAAAATGGAAACGTAATCTCCAATATCTGAATACTGATTTTTTAAGAATCAGTGAAATTTTTAAAAGGGATTTTAAAATAAAGCTTTCAATCTTAAAATACTTCCGTAAAGTGCGTCTTTGCTGTAGAAAATGCTCATAATCGCAAGATTATAACTATATATGGTATGAAGACCTAAAAATCGATATAACATAGTTTGGCTTTTATATGAAATTCAAAAATTCAAATTCAATACTAAACCTTAAATATTGAATTGTTTTTCGGGAAAATAAAAAAACATTTCTTTTCATTTTTTTATTATTATCTTGTGTATAGCTACTTTTCTTTAATTTTTTTGATATTTTAATTATTTTGAAAAAAATCTAAAAAACATAATTAATAATGATGGTCATATATAAGTAAAATTCTTCCTGAGAACTAAGTAGCACTGTCAAAAAATTTATCAGAAATAGAATATCAAAACTTCTAGGATAGATCTTAAGTTGGGGGAAAATTCTGGAAAATATAGATAGAGAATCTCAAGCAAACTGGAATATTTAGAATTGAACTGTTTCTAATAAACAGAAACAGTTTTTGCTTTTGTTGTTGAAGACAAGATAATGTTCAACTTTTTTAAATTTATGCGTTGATAGAAATCATATTAAAATTTTGAAAAAAAATGTATCTGGTTCAATTCAAGGAGAATGCTTTGGAAACTTCTTTCCTTAATTTTGAATTGTAATATTTCTTTAATCCAAAAGTAATAACTAAAGAATTTTCGCTTTTTATCATTTTTTAAATGAATAGTTATTTTCGTAGTTGCAAGAGTTTGAAATGACAAACGTGTATGTATTTTTTTAATCTCATAGCTAAGTAAACTATTTCTCTTCGCATGATCAATATTCAGAGGTTTTAGTCGTTGCACAGATCTTAGTTTAAATGAAACTTGATGACATGCTCTTATAGCTCCAGAATTCAAGATGGATTTTTTATTCCAGATTATCAATTTTAAATACATTAATGATTAAAAATATATCAAATGTTGTTTTGCTACGAAACAGAAATAATCGTAATAAATAATAAGATTCAAATGCCAAAGATATGAAGAAACGGAAATAAAAGTTCATCTCTATATGATTATTTATATTAGTACTATTTAATTTTGAGAGAAAAATAAGAAAAGAAATAAGCTAAAGTAGTTTCAAGATATAAATAATTCGAGAATCTAATTTATACTCCTTACGAAATCTATAAAGAGAGAATTTTAAAACCGAAACTTTAAAATTTTTCTGAATGAGAAAAAAATTAATTCTACATAGGAATTTTCCTACGAAAAATGAGTCTGTTTTAGAGTTTTATTACGATAAAACTTAAGGAATAAAAAGATAATGATTGTATTTTTCTGACAGGTTAATATATCTTTCATTTGCCCTTTGCTCAGTCCATTTTTTTAGAAAATGACCTCTTTAACTAGAAGCTCTGATCTTTTAAGATACTGTTAAACTGCACACGATTTATTCAACAAAAACAATTGAATCCTTTCTAGTGAATATCTTTTATCTCTTGGTGTCCATCTCTTGGACATTCAACTCTAAACAAAGCGAATTCAAAGAGAAAGGCGATATTTGACCATCTTTGGAACAGTTAACTCAAGTGAAAATGATTTCTCTATGAACAAGGATTGTTTCCACAGAACTAATTAATGAATGTCGCCAAAGTGCGCTCACTTCAAATTGATCATCGGTCAAATTTATCATTCATAAAGATTGTCAGGCTTCGCCTTAGCTAATTGAATATAAGACTATGTATAATAATAAGGAGAATCAGTATACTGACATATAAGGTTCATAAAAGGAATACTTTCTCGTCCTTAATAAATAGATTATTGGGCTTACATTCTGTCCTTAACAAATAAAAAATTATTTTCAGATTTAATTACACCTCATTCTTGGCGCAGGCATTTTGTTGATTAAATTGATTTTCGGAACACGCAGTATATTAATTCACATTTATACCAAAATTCAATATTTCCCGCAGTAGTTTAAGATAGCGGTTTCATGAAGGAAGTAGTAGCTAAAAGAGTATTTGTTGTCCAAATTTGGATATTTAGTGATTGATGTAATCAGTTTAGTTGACCAAATAAATCTTTTGCTTTCACATAAATAAGAAATATAGAGACAATCCTATAATCTTAAGTATCAATGCTTCAAATCTCCCTAAATTAAAAAAAATAGTGGCTTTATGTCTATCTGTCTGTGAAAACAATAATTCAAAAATTCTTGATCTTCAACACAAACTTCTTTGATCTTGAGGGATGAAATTTGGTATATGGACTTACGATGAAATTAGTAGCTATCTTTTCAATTTTGACAGAAATTTATTCTCTGGAATTCCGGCTTTTCTAGTACAAGTGAACTCGCTAAGTTCAAAATACAAAGAGCTCGAATCGTAATTCTAAATTCTTAACTTAGAGATTTTTATACAATTCTGTTAAAAGATTAACTGTCTGTCGGTTTGTATTTTCGCATTCATATAAAAGCAGTAACGCAATGATTTAAACTAATGAAATTTGGTATGTGATCTTGTGATTACTACTGTATTTTCATGCCATATTTTTTATTCAATTGGTCAAGAAAAAGGCATCTGAAATGTAGATTCATGCGATGGATTATATAAGAATGCTAAATTCATTTCAAAGATTTGTATTTCTGAAATATTGACCTTGAATCCCTTGTAAAACATTCATTCCCGTACCAGACCATGATTTTACACGGAGGAAGGGGGATAAGAACTTTATTGAACAGTCTGTGAGAAAATTTCAGGGAGACAGCTCCTGTTTCTTTATATTAGGTGTTCTGTTTGTTAGTGTATATGTTAATAAGATTAAAATTATATTATTAATGATTGTTGTTTCTAATGGCACTTGCCATGGACAAGCTCGCTGACACAGTCAGCGATTTTTAAGCTGAGAGTGCGTGGTTTTTAAATAGTACCAACTAGGGCCGAGAGTAAGTCCTAGATGCTCACGCATCGCATTCACTTGCACAGCACCTTTATAAATGGGGGTATTATCACGCATTTCACAGATAAAGAGCATCCATGCCCGAATCGGGGCTCGAACCCAGGCCGCTCATACCACGGAATAGATGCACTACCCCTTCGCCAGGACGTCGGCATAATAAACAATTAAAGGTATTAATCTATTTATCATACCGACTGGTTAATTCTAATAATACTCGATTAATTGTTTTCACATACAGATACTTTCACAGCTTAAAAGTGTATATAGAAATTTTGCCTTTTGTTATGCAATTAAAAGAATTCTTCTACTTGCAAAAATATTTTGTTTTCGAAGCTTCTAGTTATGAAATGAACCATGATCATTGAGTCTTTAACTTTAGAGGAGCCACTCTACCTTCAATTTTTATTCGATTTCTACTATAGCACGTAGAAATTGGAATATAAAAAGAAGTATTCAGGCTGTTCCAGTAATTTTTTTTTACTAAAAGTAATTTTTAGTGAAAACTTATGCCAAAGTCCTATTTGTTTAATCAAGCTTCAATTGCACTTCAAAAATGCGTTAACAGTGCATTGAAATCATTTGAAAATTACTATTCAGTGCTTTAACACGTAAAAGAAAACGAAAAAAGTTTAAATCTATCAGTTACGAAAAAATTTTCAATTATTACATCAGTGTGGCTGCTTTCTTCATAGTTATCAAATGTGCAGTTTTAAAAATCATGACATAATAGAATTTTTAACGGACAATTCATTTTGCAAAGACAAAATAGTTTACAAAGCAAAAAAACCATTTTTTCGTAACGATTAAATTAGTACTTGAGTTTAGATTTAATTAAATTTTGTTTTAATTTTGAGCAATAAATGACAGAAACAAATATTGCATCTGACCTAGAAACAAAAATGTTTTCAAAAAAATGTTGAGATTAATGTGTAAGGTGACTTGGAAAAAAAATTTCTATCATTTTTTAAAAATCTTTTGAAGGATTTTACAATGCAGGAACTGTTTCATCGAATCAATAATTTCTTTCAACTTATACAATCCCCGGTTATTGCAGCTTTTAATATTTTCTAAATAAGACAAAAAAAAAAGAGTGAAAAGCATTATAATATGATTGATTCTAGTATTGAATGGTACACGATAGTTGCAGGAAAATTAAAATGTTTCTTTTGAAGCTTCTCGTAGTTGAATTAATTTTTTTTCCAAATAGTCATTGAAGGTAAGAACAATAATCGAAGTATTTAAGAGAAATGACATTATTGGTTTATTACTTGTATTTTACTGAAATACTTATTTTGTCATTAATTCATAAGGATTTCTCGAAATTAAAAGGGCAGAATATACAATGAATACATGAAATAAAAACAAAAACCTTTTTTAAGCTGTTGATGCTGAAGAAATTTTGGACTTCTGAAGCTTCTCACGGCCTTTTTAACTTACGAAAACCTTTATTTTGCTTAGTTAGGACTTACGAACTGACTTCTTTGAAGCAGCACTGTTCTGGTGATGATATCTCTGATATGCGAGTAGGAGTTTCCTAGTTTGAGTAACAACTTTGGCAATTATCATTTGAATATTTGTTGTTAATATAAAAGTAACCGGGCTACTTTTAAATAAATAAAAGTCATACCTATGCATGTATATTACTCATCTCTTAAATAATTATGCTAATTCAACCAAATTTATTTTGTACATTTATTTAAAAAAATCAAAAACAATACTGTCAACGTTTCAAAATATACAATTTATTAAATACTCATTTATTTAGAAATTAGTAAAAAAGTTGTCTTTTTTACTTTTGAAATACTCTGCGGCTATTATTTTTAAATTTCTGTTTTAATCTAATACGTAATTTGGCAATACCTTTATTGAATTTAGTGTATTAAATTAACCATGCTTAAAACCATGTGTAAACCAATAGCTTAAAACAAGACATTCTAATAATTCAACATTTGTGAACAATATTTGCAGCATTAATATATCAAATATTAATAACTTGGGGATAAAATTAGGTATGGATGATTTTACAATTGGTTTGGTTCTAAGATAATTTAATTATAAACGGACGATCAAGATTTCAAACAATTAAAGGATATTAGATATTACCTTATTTTATACAAAAGTAGTTTTTAAGTTAAAAATATCATACATAAAAGTATTTTAATTCTGAACGACGCCAGGTACATCATCTAGTAGATTATAAACAATCATTACTGCCTTCAAGCTGGTAGATTAGGGTCTCAAACACAAATGTCATACCCTTTACTTTTGCATTAATCCATGCTAAGATATGTTGAATCCTTCAGATGAATTTGAAATCTGACTTTAATCTTACAAAATTAGATTTTCAAGAAAATTTTATGGTGAAAGTTAATTTGTATTTCTAGAGCATTCAGAGGATTACTTTACATATACTACGAAAAAGCAAAGAAGGACATTCAAAATATTCATGAACAAGAATCTTCAACTTCCTTTAATTTTGCCAGATCTTATAATAGACTTTTCAACTTATTTTCTATACCTATAATTCCCATCATAGTAATCTGTTTTTAATTGCTTGTTGTATGAAAACTTCGGAGATGACGAAAGAAGAAATTTTACCTTTTGTTGTCATTCGAGAAAATGAAAATTAATATAATTAAACCCTTTACACTCCAATGGTGTTTGACTCACCATTCAAGATTGTGCATCATTTTGACGTTTTGTTTATTTATTTTTTCAAATTTAATTGTTAAAAATGCGTACATAATGGTTAAGAGATGCAGATTAATTTTTCAAAGAAATTTGAATTAAAAGAATTATGTATATTTTCTTTTCCAAGCAATAAACAAATCTTTGTATTAGGTGAATAATTTTGCATCTAATTAATTTTCGCAGTACAAAGGGTTAACATCCTATGTATCTTATCTTAAAATAAACCTTTGAATGAGATTGCTTGATAATTTTTTTCTATAAGGCATGAACTATTTGTGTTTATTAAATATTTATAATAGCGAAGTGTTTAAAACTGCACGTATAATTTCGGTTTAAAAACTAAATAAAAAAAAACTGAAGTTTATCATCCAATTTTTTCAATTGTGCTTTCTAGAACAAAACATACAAAACTTTTTTTTTTTGAAATTCAAGGAATTCTGAAAATTTTCTTGCATTAGAACATAAAATTTTCGCAGATGAGGTAAAATGACCTTCAGAGTCTGTTTTTGAATTTAAAAAAATTCAGAATAGAATAATGATGCCAAATGTCTAAAAATTCCATTTTCAGAACCGCCCAACTTCTTTACATTGAAAAGTACTTTTATACATTAAGTTTTTATTCTTTCCTTTTTTAAAAATGATAGTATTTTCAATTAATTGGATAACATAAACGTCATCTCTCTATACAAAATCACTTATTGTGCGGAATATATTTTTCAGATTTTATGCGTTAATATTTGATTAAAAAATACTTTAGATTTAGAATTATAATAATATCTCAATAATAAATTTTTTAAATTGTCTATTATTTAAGTAATTTTTGAATTTATAGAGACCGTCAACAATAGAAGTTACTGATCAGCATTTCCCTGACATTTGAGAGATATTTAAAAAATGCTATCTAGTATATTTCAAATACTTTATCAAGGAAAGTTTTGCCCAAAAAGGTGATATTATTTATTTAATACTGAAACTGCTTATTTAGTAACTTCTACTCAAATATATTTTTAACTGAAGAAATTAATAAAAAGGAAGACTCTTAGAAAATTATTATTAACATATTTAAAAAAGGGGGAAATTTTCATACGTTTCCTACATAAAAGAAAAGAAACAAATTTCAAGAATGCAACCTTTTAATAAGGAAAAACATTCATTGTAATGACAAATATATTTGGAGTTGCACGAATTTTTCATTTACACAGTACTTTTTAGCGTTATTTTTTTTTGAACGGAAATTTTCTTATCAAATTTCATTTCTAATAACTCAAACATTCTTTTTCCAGTATGCGTTTGGTACATGTTCCAATAAATCTGAAATAATTTCATGGATTCTCTTGGAAATTGTACACTTCTTTTTAAAATCTAGGAAGGCTATTAGCATGTACAAAATTGGAAGAATCAAGCAAAATAGGCTGGATTTTTTTGTATCACTTAGGAAATTAGATAAACACTTTTATATAGTTTTTAAATATTGTTAGTAATATCTATACATAGTTGTAGGAGCAAAATATTTTTCTTCAATTAAAGTTCTTTAATGCAGGGCTTGTTTCATCAGATGGAAATTTCCATTAAGGTTTATGTATATATTTATTTTTACTGATTTTGTCGTTTCAAGATAATTGTACATACAGTTATATGTACAATTAAATGATATGTATCAACTCAGCTGTCTGAAATTAATTGTTATTGTTATTATTAGTGGCACTTCCATGGACAAGCTTCACCGAGGCATCAGCGACTAAAATTACTATTTTTGTTTAGTGATTGCGACATCTTGATAATATATTTTTTTTAATGTTCAATCGCTTATTTTTCGAACTTCTAATTTAATGATCATCATTTAATATAACAAATATACAGAATTTTTTTTTTAGTTTTCAAAAGCTTAATATTTGCCTGAAATTTTTCTTTAAAATATTAGTTATATGCTACCTTTTATAGCCAATGTGTTTATTTCTAATTTGGAATTTTTAACTTTGCATGCATAAAAACGTAAGTTATGCGTTTCGTCATTTTTATTTAGCAGTTGATGATAGAATTCTCCTTATTTTTGATTCAGATAAATGCAATATGCCATTTATTTTCTTTCTTAAAACAATATAATTATTTATTAGTTTATGGACAGTTACTCCTAATATTTTCTTCCTTCACCCAAAGCTTTATTTATATATTTGGTTACCTTTCATTGCCAATTTGAAATACTTATTACTGCATCTATTTTCATTTCTTGAAAAAATTCACCGCCACATTTTGTAATTTACAATTCATAATTAAATTTTGGAACTTATTTTACTCTAAAATTTGCCCATACAAAAACGAAATTAAAATTTAGATATTAATTTGATATATAACTCTTCAAACAGTGTAGTTCTTTTTGCACTGTTCTATTTAATATATGTATATCTCCTGAAATTTATTTTTACCATGTATAGTTTCGGCATTTAATTCTCATAACTTTTTTAACTTCTTGGTCCTCGAGAAATTCTTTTTCCCTCTTATTTTCGACAGAAGCTGAGCTATATACGATCAACACTCGCTTATTAAACTGTTTGTATTGTTTTTAAACGGCTGCAAAATAAAAAAGTCAAAAAATATTCTTATTTAAGATCTATATTAATTCATAAGATGGTATTTGGAGAATTACAGAGTTTTCCCAAATGAATTATTTCCATAAAATAAAATGGAAAATGTATGGTTTCATAAGGTGTAAGAATTTAATACTGAAATGAGACAATTTCTAATAATGTAGCAGTCGTTTATTTCTGAAAAAAAAATACCGTAAACACCTTATTGAGAAGATGCATTTAAAATATTAATTGATTACTCAAAGAGAAAAAGTTGTTATTATTCATATTTGTAATTATAAATACATTATATGTGAATAAGAAAAACTGAATTAACCATTCGATTAAAGGTATCTAGCTCATTCATAAACTATTTTTAAATCACATCACTTTTCAAATATGTTTTTATCAAAAGGTATGCCATAATAAAACTTATTGATTGCAGTATTTTAGGTAGATTCCTATAGGAAAACGAACTTTTTCGCTCGTAAACCAAGAATCAAGTGGTATCCAAACTTTTTCTAAACGTAAAGTTGTACAATCAGCATTATCTATGATCTCTAACTCCATTGCGAAAAGTTCTGTTATCATGATCTTATGAAGTCTATGCAAAATAATTTTTTTGAAGATAACGTTAAAGATTAACACACTTTATTTTTCCTGATATGAATATATATGTATTCAAAAACTGCATTATTAGACATTTTATAACGAATGAAACATGTTTTATCAACAGAGAAAAAAATCTAAATTAATATTTAATTGAAATGCCATATGGAATATTATTTTCTCGAACCATAAATAGCCATAACAATAATGGCGGCAATATATCCGAAAATGTTTATTTGATATATATCTTAACAGTTGTATGTTTATCTTTAATAATTTTATGAGATAAAATTTAAGTAGTAAAATTCAAATAGTGAGTAATATAAGCTTTGATTTTTACTTATTTAAATTTTATCCCATGGTAAGATCGTTTTCGGAATAATATTTCAAAATTATTTACGACATAGACCTGTCTCTAGAGTGTATACCTCTATTTCAGTGACTGAGATGCCATTGTTAGCTATATGTATATTTCATTCTAATTATAATATAAATAATAAGTATGAGGACTCCACTACCATTTAAAATTTATATAACTGCCAGGCAACAATCCTTAAATTTCACGCTTTAGTTATTAAATGACAGTAATTTTGATAAATTACTTAGTCCTTACTTATATACAGACTAGTCAACGAAGATCGGGGAATAATGACATGACACTGATCTCGCCACTGAAGACTGTAGTCGGCGAGCGCCTTCACAACGGCGGAGCCTGTCTTATAGAACATTCGAAGTTCAGGATCTGAACCAAGTAGAATTCGGTGATAGTTAGGATTTCTAGTAAGTAAACTTTAAATTATAAATAAGTTGAATTTAAATAAGTGATAAATAATACCTATCTGAAAAATCTTTTTTATAAATTGAGGTAATATATATTTCTTTGATGATCGAGCTCAGGCGAAATATTTTGAATCCATTACACATGAAAAATTACAGTTTATCATCGATATAAGTTTTTTTAATCAGTTATCTTATATACTACATTTATATCATTTCAACAGTTTATCCAAACTACATTTATTCTTATAAACATTTATTCTTATATACATTTATTCTTATAAACATTTATTCTTATATACATTTATTCTTACATTATTCTTCTACATTTATTCTT